>PVJO010016964.1:0-40273 GCA_004026905.1 Hystrix cristata
GAGAGAGAGACAGACAGAAAGCATGTTTGCAGGTAGGTGTGCAATTATTAGCTCATCCTTAGATTCCTTTTCTTTGTAATTTCTAAGCTTCAGAAATCTTAGTACACTGGAAGCAAATTACTAAACATGTATCAATTCAAATTCATTCAATACGACCTTCGTGGAATTTTATTTTTATTTTATTTTTTTTTTTTTTTGTGGTGCCAGGGATCGAACTCAGGCCCTTCGTGGAATTTTAAAACATGTTTTTCTTTGTGTTTTGAGGGAAGAAGTTTTTTGTTTTAATAAAATACAGTGTAAGGGCCGGGGATTTAGCTCAGTGATTAGAGTGCTTGCCTTGCAAACACAAGGCCCTGAGTTCGATCCCCAGCACCACAAAAAAAAACAAAAAAACAAAAAAAAAAAAACCGAAAAAAAAACCAAAAAATACCCCACAGTGTAATGGGAAATAAAGGACTTATGTGACGGTCTGCCTCAAACATGGTTTTGATGATGCGTCCAGTTTCTGGTGTAGCTTTCTAGACATCATTTTGGCAATGAACATGAGAAGCCTTATGAATGTAAACTTTCCTCAACAGAGTAATTACACTGTCAGGCGTTTAACCTGTAGAATTAATCTGAGATACTTGTAAAGTTGTACAAAAAATATTACTCATACTACTACATATAATAGTGAACATTCTGAAATAATCTTAATATCAAGCAACTCAGAACTGTCTTGGCAAATTTGATACAGCCACAGAAAGTAATGCTAGCCAGTCATTTTTTTTTTTTTTTTTTGGTGGTGCTGGGGATCGAACTCAGGCCCTTGTGCTTACAAGGCAAGCACTCTAATCACTGAGCTAAATCCCCAGCCTAGCCAGTCATTTAAAAAGTGACTCTGTAGAAAAATATCTGAATAAACAAAAGTATTTTTAACATGGTTTAAGGCCAAAATAAAAAAGCCATAAAACTGCGACTTTTTTTTTTCTTAATCCCTACTTGGTTTAAAAGAAAAAAGAAAACCAGGACACACACACACACACACACACACACACACACACACACACACACAGAATGTATATAAACCAAATTTCTGAGAGTGGTTATCTCTGAGTAGAAGGATTATGAATGATTTTCCTCTTTCTCTTTGTACTCTTTGTTTTCCACATTTTCCACAATGAGCATATATTACCTTTGTAATTAAAAAAAAAAAGACCACATAAAGACACAATCCATGGAAGGTTTCACTGTCCTATTCCTTAAATGTCCCTGAAGACAAAGTGGTATTTTTTATATGTACAAGCAAACTTCTAAGCATCCCCTGCCACTCCTTGTGGGTGCCCAAGGGATTGGCGATGGGGGCTGGCTTCCTTCGAGCAGGCAGATCAATCTCTTCCTGAGCAGGGGTCTGTGGGCGCGACCTTTTGGGCAGTGGGCACCGGTGTGAAACGGTTTGAAGGTGCGACGGTGCTCCACCTGGCCTCCCAGAGATCTTCACTCACAGCTCACAGCTTGGGGCTGACTTTCTACCCCGAGAGAGCCATTTCTCAGGCTTACAGATTTTTACCCTATTAAAATGCAAATAACCCCAGATAGGTACACATTAAACTTTACCTGTCACCGGGGTTAAATGAGTATAACATATCATTTTCTGGGAATAGGTTTTAATGAGGATGACATGGGAATTCAGGGGGATGGAGACAGAGAGACTAGAGCATGAATGAATATACACGGTGTCAGAGGAGTAACTAATATTCCTAATAGTAATATTTTTATTTATGGTTTATGAGTCACTTAGGAGTATGTTATCACATTTAATCTCAATTAAATGTAATAGAATGGCCATCACCAAGGCAAGTTAAGTAGAACACAGACTTTAAAAAATACAGAAGACAAAATCTGCAGACTTTATAATACTTTTTCTAGAGCCATTCCAAAAAGCCACAATCCCACTCATTGAGATAATACTGTTTTAACTTATCTTGCTTTTCTTGGCAACTTTTAAGCATGTGTGATGTCCAAATAACTAGACTGCATGCAGATAATGAGGTGGGAACCAGTCAAGAAAATAAGACGATTTCGTATTTAATCTGTTATTGATGTATAACACAAAGACAGGACCAACGTCTTCTAGAAATTTTTGTTCTAAATGACAACCACCAACTGGAGACACACGTGAAAGTATCTGGTCAAATACTTTACAATATTTGTGAGCATGTATCTTTCTATTACCCCATGGAGAATGGAAAGGAAAGGAAAGGGTCAGAAAGCAGCAATAAAAGAATGAACCAGAAGAAAGACCATATAGAATTATTTCCTCTGTGTAAAATATGTAAAATAAGTCAAAGTCCAATATAGTGGTTAAATACAGAATTTGAAGCCAACTTCTTGAGTTTGAAGCCTGGCTCTATCTTCCACTAGCTATGTAAATGTATGCCTTCATTTCCTTATCATTAAAATGGGTAGTGTCGGGTGTGGTGGTACACGTCTGTAATCCCAGCACTTGGGAGGTTGAGGGAGGAGGATCATCATAAATTCGAGGCACCCTGGGCTACAAAGTGAGTTCAAGGCCAGCCTGAACTACATGGTGAGACCCTGTCTCAAAACGCCCCCCACCCTGCAAATGGGTATAGTAATAGACCCTATCTCATGGAGTTGCTAAATTTGGACTAAATTAGTTAATATTTATAACAATACCAGGCACAAAGTAATTGCTTTAAAATGATGCTTAAACCCTTACATAGACTCATATATGGCCAGAAGGTAATGCTAACAGATGCTAATGCCATGAAGTAGAAGCATACAGTAGCTTTTTAAATATCCCAAAATGTAACATATATACTTTTATAATCAAAGAAAGAGGCATAAATTAAGAACATTAAATAGAGAAAGATGCTAAGCAATTCGATATGCATTGTTATAGTAATAGGATGCTCCAGTACTTACACTTTCATTTAACTAAAGCTATCTCTCCTGGTATTGTCAAATATGTAGTATTTATGAATAATAACTAAGTAATGTGATTGATTATAAAATACAACTCATAAAAAATTAAAACTGGCAAATAAAAAGACTAAGAAGAGGTCAAGGAAATCAGGGAAAGCAAACACCATAGGCTGAGGTTCCAACCTGGAGCCAGGAGGGTTTAGTGAATGATAAAAAGAATCATAGATTCACAGTACTATATATTCAATGATCATATCAAAATTATATGATATAGGGGTTGGGGATTTAGCTCAAGTGGTAGAATGCTTGCCTAGCAAGTGCAAGGCCCTGAGTTCGATCCCCAGCACTCCTCTAAAAAATTATAGGATATAATGATCAGGTTTATGTAGTGAAATGATACAGGCAGAAGTAAAGACTGAAAAACACGGATGGAGTTAGCACTTGAGGCGATACTGCAGGCGGTAATTGTTCACCAGCTAAAGACTGGGCCTTTCTCTTCCTTACCTACTGAATCCATCCACCTAGTTACATTTCAGGATGATTTAGGCCTCCACCGCACTGGGCAGAGCTGACTATAATTCAACTCTTAATTCTTAGCAACCAAGATACAATGAAAAGGTTAAGCAATGAAAGTTGAGAACGACTTACTGGAGAGGAAGTGTTGGGATGCTGGGCCGAAGTCCCTGTGGGCTTCATGCAGCTGCCGGACTCGGTCCTCAACGGCCACCTGGCAGGAAAAGGAAACAAAATGATGTTTTCTCATCCTATATAATGAGGAACCATGAAAATAATGTATCCTTTTCGGTTTGGGTCTCTAAAGCTGAGAACACTAAAGCAATCAATTAATCTATTACCGTTGTTTTAATCTCCCCCTTCCTGGAGATGGTTTCCGAGACCATTTTTACCAAAACCAAGGCTAAACACAAAGAATTTTGTCCTGACAATGTTAAAATGATAATTTTTACACTCGACTCATCGGTGGCCATGAATAAACTCCTGCCTCAATTAGTACCATCAAAAAGTGCAAATGATAATTCTTTCACAGAATGTCAGAGAGGCTGCAACTTGCTATTATGCTAGGTGGCTAAAGGATTTCAGAAATGGCATATATTTTGTCTTTTAGTCTGTTGTTTTTGACTAATATTTTAAAATACTGGTCAATAATTAATGAATTGTCAAGTTAAAATTATTGGTAATAAATGATTGTTGATTAATAATTAAATGTCAAAGAAGGAGGGGAAAGGGTTAAGTTTGGGGTAATACAGAATAGGTAGTGAGATAAAAGAAATTTTCAAGTTTTAGTTTTCAGTGTACTTGGAAATTACTGAGAGATGCCTCAGGCAGCATGGAGCAAAAATTGTTATTATTTTCTTTTTCCTATTAGATTTTTCTATAATGCATATTTACACAGCATCCCACAAGCTTAGGGATTCCATTCTTGGTGAGGAAAGAAGGGAAGAATTTTATGGGTGAAATGGCATATTTTGTCATCTAGCATTTCACTAAGCCAATATTAGTGGTGGCCCCAGGCAGCCTAGCTCCATAATTCCGGATCTTGGTTTGCTTGTAGAGAGTCCACACTACACTCAGAGCTGCTCAGAGCTTCCCTGAAGCCATCAGAACTTAGGGGGTTTAGTTCCTGTGGGCTGGAGAATTCCCAGGAAGTAAACAAATCTTAGTGCCTTCAGAAAAGTGGCCCAGGTAATCTGGCTAAAAGCCAATTGTGAACTTCCACTATCAATAAGTACTTAAGGGAGATGTAGAACAATTTTTTTCTGTCTCTCTTCCTAACCTTGTTCTTCTTTGCTTGGATAAAATATTTGGATAACCAGTAAGATTGCAAAAAAGGCAGGATTTGCTTCCCTTTTATGCACACAAAAGCCTGAGGAACAGTCAAACTTGTCAGCCCATCCTTATGACCTTGTACTTCCAGCCAAACTCGACCAGTAGAACCCACTAAACTACCTGCTTGTCAGGCAATGTCCCAGCCTATATACCACTTGTTATGGTTTCGGCCAAGAACGTCCCCCTAAAGCCTCCTGTGTTCAGAGGCAGAACTTCCAGAAGGTGACTGGATCCTGGAGGCGCTAGAAGTGGCCAGATGTCAGGAGGCAGGCCCCAGTCAGAAGAGGTGGGGCCTGTTCCGAAGTGCTGGGTCACTGGGGCCTGACCTGGAAGGGCATCTCCCTCCCCAGCTCCTCTTTTTACTGTTTCCTGGCCGCCATGACATTAGCAGCCCTCCTCCTCCAGATCCTTCTACCACGCCCTGTCTGCCTTGGAGCCGGCAGACTATGGACTGAATCCTCTAAAAAATGGGAACCAAAATAAACCTCTCCTCTTTTAATTTGTGGGTGCCAGTCATCTCAGTGATGAGAAAAGTGAAAAAGACAACACAGGCGGGATTTCCTCAAACCGCAGCTTCTCTCTAGAACTTTCTGACCCTCCTGTTGTCCCAGCTCAAGGCTGCATTTCTGAACTTCCTTTCCCATCTGTCAGGTTAGAATTCATGGCTTCCTCTGCATTCTCACAGCACATGGTTTATGTTGGAAGCCCCTGGATTGCAGAGTCCCTGGTAGTCACATGGTCATAACAATCTTCTGTGACAAATTATAAATCCCTTGGGGGCGGTGACCATTCCTTGCTTCTCTCTCTCTTTCCACCCCTCCCCCAGGATGCACTGAATCCTGCACATAGCAAGTGGTAGCAAATATGTGTTTAACAACTAGCTGACAAAACAAATGGACAAATGAGTAAATGCTGTGACAGAGAGAGCTAGAGACAGAGACAGAGAAACCAAGTTGCGCGATGAACAAAAGTATTCAGTGACGCTGACTGGTGGTTAACTCTGTGTGTCAACTTGACTGTGCCATGGGGTGCTCCGAATAAATATTATTTCTGGGTAGGTATGTGAGGGTTTCTTTTGTTGAAGGAGATTAGCACTGCAATCTATAGATTCAGTAGATCACTCTCCCCAGTGTAGGTGAGCTCATCTAATTAGTTGAAGGCATGCGCAGAACCAAAGGCTACCTTCTTCTCACCCTGACTCCTTGCTTGAGCTGGGACAGTGGAGTTCTCCCACCTTTGGACTGGGCTTTACGCCATCAACCGCCCCGGTTCTTTGGCCTTGGATGTGGACTAGAATTACACCACCAGGTTTTCTAGGTGTCCAGCTAGCTGACTAGCAGATCAAAGGAGTATGATGCTTCATAATCGCAAAAGCTATTACCTTCGACTGTGTCTCTGTTGGAAGAGATGGTTTAGAAGGGGTTCTGCTTCTTGGAGAACTCTGCCTGATACAATGTCCCTGGATGAATGATTCGAATCTTTACTTATCAGTAAAGTGTGGACAAGGATATGACCTACCTGATAGTTCTTTAGAGATTAAATAGAATCATATATATATATATGCTTAGTCTAGTTTTTATCATGCTGTAATCACTCAGTAAATGTTAGCAGCTATAATTATTGTTGCTACTGTGGTTAATAAATGAACGAGAATATGTTATAATGTGCAGGGTGCCACATACAATACAAAAATGATAATATTTATTAAGCACTATATGCACAACATTGTGTGTTACTTAACCTTCACAATAACTCTGAGACAGAAGTTAATATTATCCTTCATTTCATTGATACAGAAACTAAGGGATGAAATGTTCAAAAGAAAAATTTGCTTAAGGTAAAGTGATAAATTGGAAAAGCCCTTTTTACGCTTTGAAATTCTGAGACAGTCTTGCTAAGTTGCCCAGGTCAGCCTCAAAGTCATGATCTGCCTTGC
This sequence comes from Hystrix cristata, assembly GCA_004026905.1. NCBI lineage: Eukaryota > Metazoa > Chordata > Mammalia > Rodentia > Hystricidae > Hystrix > Hystrix cristata. The sequence continues at coordinate 6,710 of PVJO010016964.1, forward strand.
CTCAGCCTCCCAAGTAGCTGGGATTACACAGGAGCACCGTCATACCCGGCTCTGGCTCTTGCTCTTAATTGCTATCTGAGAGATTAAACTAGGGAAAATACATTTTATAATTATTTAATATGCAGTCGGTTTTCTATTTTTAATCAGTTGGTTGAATGCAGAATCAAATCAGGTATACATGTATCTATGAAATTTTATTTGTCAATATATTTGATGACCTAACGGAAGGCCAATTGTTGATCTGAAGAACATGGCACCTAAGATTCTAGAGGGTGCACATGGAAGAACACAAGCAAATGAATGGCTGGAATATGTAATGGTTTCTAAACTTAGAATGGGCCATTTTGTGGACAAATTAACCAAGAGATGAATATGAAAATTTGGGGATCTGGAAGAGGAGAGGAGGAGGCCATAGAAGAGTGGAAACTGATCAGAAATTGTTTTTTATCTACTGGTCAACAAACCCCTGGGGGAGCTGATAGATCATGACCTCTGGTGATATTGTGAGTAACTTCTCACACAAGGAGAAGGGACCACATGGAGGTAGAATCTGATTCCATCATAGGCCTTCAATCTCTAAAGGTTGCTCCTTCTCATACAAGGAGAACTCCAGTGGTAGTTTCTGGTGTACCTCCAATATTTTCAAGAATTTAAACTGAGATCAGAGAGAATTTCCATCACTATAACTCAAACTTATTAGCATGTGTGAGAGACTGAAATTAAAAATGCAACGTGTAATGAAATGAAATATTCAGGAAACATGCTTAAAATAACTGAAGAATTAAACATAACACATTTCATTTTACTAATTATCATTAGAGAAAGGTATTGTGTGAATTGAGTGCACAACTGACTAAATAAATACTTGTGAGAGAGAAGATCTGAAGGCAGCCAGGGTCCTCACAAGCTGTAGCTACTTAAAACCAAGGCACTGCGTTCTGTGAGCTACTACATAGGGAAATCAAATTTGAACTTTTGAAACAATAGCCTCCCTACATTAGACCTTTTTTAAATGGCTGTGTTTTTAACCAATATAAAGCAGTATATACAAGCCAGAAAGTAACAGCAAAGTAGATTGCATCCTGGCAAATCAATTTTGACTCTGTTAATTACTTACTCACTTTAAAGGTATTTGTTAATACCGAAAGGGATATGTAAAAGAAGCAAACGCTGTAGAATCGGGTCTTTGGCGGGGTAAACAGTGGGAGGTGAAGGGCAGTGACAAGTCCAGGGAAGGCCCATGGCTGCAGCACATTAGTGCGGGGAAGGACAACAGGGTGCAGTTAGCGAGGCCCCTAGGAAGCGGATGGTATAAAACAAAGCCTTCCAGACTCTGAGGGTCAAGGTACGTCCCGCAAGGCCAAGGGAACCACTGGGGAATTCTGGGAGCCGACTCACTATTTCAGAGGACTGTTATGGTTTAGATCGACAATGTCCCCCAGAGGCCTCTGGCGCTCACAGGTCGGGGAAGGGGATGGGACCCCAGGGATGCTGTCCTCATCAGTGGAGTCACCGTTGTGCGTTGTTGGGGGGGCGGGGCCGGCTAGAAGGGGAGGGCCACCGGGGGAGGATATAGCTCCCTTCCTGGTTCCTTCCTGCAGGCTCTGTTTCCTGGCCACCGTGACACGTGCAGCTTTGCCTCCGTCACGTCTCTCTGCCTTGCTGTTTCTTTCGGAGAGGCAGCTGACCACTGACTGTAATCGTGAGTGTCGGGTATTGTGTCTCAGCGTCAAGAAAGTGACTAAGACAAAGAAACTTGGATGTTAGGAAGATTAGGTTATTATCTATATTCCATAAGACAAATTCAAAAGGGACCCTGAGGCGGGGGTTAGTTAGAAGCTGTTGCAATGGACTAGACTTGGGTGGCAGCACTGAAAGTAAGACAGTATTGCCTGGAATGTAAAAGAAGGTATGGACTACATTATTTTGAAAGAAGGAAGTACTATCCAGTTTGGGTGTGGTAGCTTAATTTTTTGAGAAGTAAATAAACTCCTAGATTTCAGGTATGGGAGACTAGAAATATGTCAATTAGAAAAGAGAAAATTCCTATGTGTATGACTTCATTTGGCATGTGATAAATATGACCTCAAAGTGAAACCTTCACCTGAGGATGTCAAGCATGGACAGTTAGATACGATCAATTTGTCTCAGTCACTAAAGAAAGGAGAAGGAAGTGAGACTAAAGAGGGGAAGAGGGGGTTTTGGAAGGTGAATCAAGAAGAACAAGTTATTGTTCAAATGGAGTCATTCAAAGCGATGGGAGGAACCCAATTTCCTCTGAATGAAGAGGCCGTACTCCCATTTCCTTTTTATAAAAAGTAGTACAAGTATAACATCTTTTTGGAAGCATACATCCTGTTTCCACTATTAGATCATAGATCACGAAAGCTTAGAACTGGAAGAAACCTTATCTATTGATACACGAGGGTCTATTCTTTAGAACTATCCCAGATGGCCAGAAAACTGCCATCTGGTCTATGAGTACTCATGATCTAGTTTGGAGCAATTCTTCAGTAACAGCATTGCAGGAGAAAAAAGGGCTTTTTCTATGCTCTATGAGGACAGGGACACATCTTTCTTTCCCTGTGCTATCGCCAGTGACTAGCACAGTACCTGACCTATAGCAGCCACTTAAATCATGTTAGGTGAGTGAAGTGATGTACGGTTTGTATGTAGATCTTCACCACGAAAATTATATTTTAAACAAATAATTTCTTTTTCAAGGTTCCTCATACAAGTTCTTGGGAAATCTTTCCTTTCCTTCCTTTGCTTCCTTCTGTTTCCTTCCAAGTTTGATAATCGAAGTAAAAAAAAAAAAAGACAAAAAAATTTAAAAATTTAGATTGATTTTGCCTACAATACTAAATTAAAATGTAAAGCAATAATTTACAAAACAACCCCAAGCCCAAATCTCTTCTATATGTTTTATTCTCATTTTAAAATAATTGGGGCTGGGGATTTAGCTCAGTGATTAGAGTGCTTGCCTTGCAAGCACAAGGGCCTGAGTTCGATCCCCGGCACCACAAAAAAATAAAAAAAAAAATAAAATAAAATAATCGTATTTGAGTGCTATGATTTCTTTATATTCTTCTTTGTTTTTCCATTTCAGATGGGTTCCGTACCGTATGCAGACTTCTCCCCGCTTCCTCAACTAAGAGACATCTCTACACTCATTCGAAGGATAATTACTGTGATGCAAGCTCCTTGTTTGTCCTGTTCATAATTTAGCACAGTGCCTGGTACATAGCAGGTGCTCAAAAAATTTGATAAATCAATGAATGAAAGAATTGTTTGAGTTCCTATCATCTACTGGGTACTGTGCTAACCAGGAATGTGGTAGACTTGAAACTGTATTCTTGGGAATAATGAATGAGCACCAAGCCATCCCGCTAAATTAATGATAACATATTCTTATTTCCCAGCTGTGACTGTATTCCAAAACTCAGCCCATTCCTTTGTGTGTTTTGAAGGATCTCTTTATTTCACTGTTGTCTTCAAAACTGCTTTAAATAAACCAAGACATAAAAGAAAGAAAAAAAGACAGAGAACCACATTTTGACTCTTAGAAATAATTTCAAATAAATTTATCTAAATATAAACATTGGTTTCTCAACTTTGTTTTAAATTTTCAGGGGCTCCCACTTTTTCTTTTGGCCTGTTGATTACTTCGAAGCTTTTGTCTTCACTAGGGGCTTAGGAGAGGCAAGGCAACCTCCCGATGAGGCACTACCCTGCCAGCCACCATGACTTCCTCCTAGCATCCCAGTGTTCTTACTGACACCACACCCAGGATTCTTGTTTACTCGGTCTAGGGAAAAGATGCAGCTTGGCATATACTTTTTGATTTTCTGGGTCTTGGGGTGTCTAGATCCTCAATAAATACCCATGAGCATGTAAGAACCAGACTCCACACCTACACTCATGAGCCCATTGAAAACAACAACAACAATAACAACAACAAAAACCAAAAACTGTTCTTGTGCATCAGTCCTAGGGAATAAAATACACATATCCACACAAATGACTCTCTACAGTCTACTCATGAGTTTTTGTCCTGTGACTTCGCTGTGTGAAGAGTTTTCTGTGTAAATGTATCTGTGCTAGAGGAAGGCCTTTATAATTCATTTTCACTTCCAAATCCTTACACGTAACACTCACAAATATGTGCCCAAACATAATTCTGGAAACTCTACTGACACTTATGACAGTTTCAGTTAAAATCTTTTTAGCTCATTACAATCCTTTTTAGCTCAAATCCATTATTCTTTGAATTCTGATTTCTTTAAAGTTGCAACTGAGAAAAACATACTCTAATATAAGGCTTGGAATGTGGCAAAACCACCTGAGCTTATGGACTGCAAAGACTGGCTGAATTCTTTCTTCCTTGACTTTATTTACATGTTTTCTTGCCATTAGGACACGTAGGAGTTAAACAGTGGTCCTTGCTTTCGACATTAGGATACATCACAGGAAAGAAACCAGTGCTCATGCAGTGCCCACTCTGAGTAGGAACATAATCATTAGTTGATTTTTCACATGGATACTAATGTGTGCCATCTGAGACCATCGTTATTCATATTCTGTCTCTGTCTCTCTCTCTTTCATCTTGCTGTGCTGCCCAGCCTGGCCTCCTGGGATCAAAAGATCCTCCTGCCTCAGCCTCCCAAGTGTTGGAATGACAGGTGCTGTCCTACAATGCTCATAATCCACATTTTTAATGCTCCTTTCTCATATCTTGTTTCTCCTCCCATTTTACATTTATTTTCTTTCTTTCTTTCTTTCTTTCCTTCTTTCTTTCTTTCTTTCTTTCTTTCTTTCTTTCTTTCTTCCTTTCTTTCTCTCTCTCTCTCTCTCTCTCTCTCTTTCTGTCTGTCTTTGTCTTTCTGTCTTTCTCATGGTCTCACCATGTCATCCAGGCTGGCCTTAAACTCACCAACTTAGCCCGAATTGGCCTTGAACTTTGTGATCCTTCTGCCTCAGCCTCCAGAGTACTATGATTATAGGCGTATACCACAATGCCTGGCTCCACTTGACATTTCTGTGTTGACTTCCTTCTTAATCTCTGAAACCCTCCCACCCTTCTTTTCCCTTCCCCTCCTCTTCTCCCTTCCTTCGCTGTCCCTTCTCTTTTTTGCAGTACTGGGTATCAAATTGAGGTGTCTTGGAGCGGAGCTACACTCTGTGCCCTGATTTCTTTTCTACTCCTCTCTCCTTGTCCTCTGCAACCCACCGTAGGAGCACACGGCTCTGCCGTGAGGAGCACAAGGCCTCCAGTGACATGGCTGGGCACCCTGCAAGACAGATGGCAATGGGAGAGTGAACCCGGAGCCAGGCCAACCCCGCCCAGGAACATTATCCCCTGAATTCTCACGAACTCGTCCATCAGCTGGAAAGCTAAAGAGGACAAACAGCGAATCCTCTGTCCGTTGTTTGGGCTTGAAGCTTTCACCTCACCAGTTTCTAAATGCACTTTGAAAATGTGTTTGTTGCTTTTCATGCTCCTGCGATTGCCTCATTCTGTGATAATGGAGTCAGGTTATATCAACATTAAGTTGACTTCATAGACTCAAGTACCTTAAGGGTATCATTAATTTTAATTTAGAAAAGCAGCAATCAACCTCCTATCCTGCCTCATTTGTCAAAATCTTTAGTTTTAGTTACATCTACAGATTGTTATGAAAATTGTGATCGGGAGGGAAGAGATCATAGAAAGCCTTTCTTCTGCTTTTTTTTTTCCTTGTCTCAGAGATAAAAGTTGAATTACTCTGCTTAGATGATGTAACTTGATGCAGATTTTTTCCTCTTAAAAAAATCTGTTCCCTTTTATAAGCTTCCCTGAAGTCAAGTGCCTCTCACCTTGCAAGGCCACTACATTAAATCATTTACATTTCAGCTTTGGCTCTTTATTCTTAGGCTCTATTTATTCCACATTTGGAAGCTATCATTCTCACAGACATTTTCTGAGGCCATTGGAGCATTCCTTTCTAGGAGCGTTTTGGGCCGTAAGTAGCGTAATGTTCACATGGTAATTACACAATTATGCCTCCTGGTATTAGAACACAGGAGTGTTCCCAAGGACGAGAGGGGCAATTTGAAATAATTATCAATGGGATAAAACAGAACCGGTAGCATTTGAAAAAATAAGACACCATCTAGAGCAGTTAGCAAATTCATACTAAAAAAATGACTGATACAGGTTGAAATGGTGAAGATAAGTGAAAAAAAAGCTAAAGCACCAGAAATTAAACACTGTTGTCTTGATAGAAAGTTCTTATGTTTTGGGTAATAATACTTATGGATTTTCAGTTTGCTCTACTAGTCACCTTTTTAATGAAGGCTGGAAGGGTAAATCTGCTGAACTATGCATGCAACAATCCCTAACCAAGGAAATCAACGCTCTTTAAATCCCACACCACGCTCGCCTGCAGCATTTCCAAAGCCTCCTGACCTTGACTCCCTTCACAGTCAATTTGTCTGCCTATCAGAAACATTGTCTGCCAGGAGCCTGTTTCCAGTTCCCAGCTCTCCTCTCTGGCCACTGAAAAGCGCCTTTCTTTTCTCTCACTGATGTAGAGCTGCCAAGCTAGTATCGGTCCATTCTTTACAAATCAGGAAACCGGAAGATCTCATCTACTGTACTTCCTACTTTGACAGCATCCAGTCCTCCTGTTTTGCATATCAGAGGATCAGGCACAAGATAAATAAATAATAAAGGCTAGAAGACGGAGTGAGGCACTTATATTGTTTCTTAATGTAGATTTGTCAAAACTGGAGTTCCAACTATGACCTGGACTCACATTCCATCCACATGGTCTCTGCCCCCTTCCTACTCCTCTAATCTGTCCTCTCCTTTCCCCTCTCTTTTTTCCTTCTTCCCTCCATCTCCAATGCTGTTTGTAAGCTCCATGAATAGTCATAAGACTTCCCCGAACTATTTTAGATACTTTTGCTTCTAATCTAAAGTAAGGCTATTTTTTTAATGTGGCTTTACATAGTACAGAAAACTACAGGGAAAAAAATTCCAAAATACAATGTGATCTTTTATAGGAGAAACAAAAGATTGAATTTCTAGGTCATCACAGAAGTAGGTACACTTCCCAGAGCAATAATCTGAGGTACTTTATGAGATTCTTCCTTTCACTAAAGCAAGAAATCCTAAAATCCATCAGGATACGTGCACTGTACCTTGACTCTCTTTTTAATCCTCAAGTGAAACCAAGACAGTAAAGTGTAATAAAAATGCATATAGCCCCAGGCTTTGTGCCTTAGCAAAGAGAGAAAAAATAAGCTTCTTGACTTAATATGTCTACTGTGAATAATCAGCCACTGCGTTTGGGATCTCGCTTTATAATCTTAACGTATAGCAGTGAACTTCATGCTCGTGCCATGACAGGAATAAAGATTTTTCTCTTTCATTAAAAAAGAGATTTTTTCCTGATTTCCAACATAGAGATACAGCCCAAGTTAAAAGAAACAAAAGTAAGAGGGGAAGAAGTCTCTTGATTTTGCGGGGGTGGGCCGGTGCTGGGGATCAAGCTCAGGGCCTTGCTCTTGCTAGGCAAGCGCTCTACCACTGAGCTAAATGTCCAACCCCTCTTGAATTCTTTTAGCAATATATTTTCTACATTTTACCTAACAGGATCAGTGAAGTCCAGGGAAGGGAAGGTGAGGTCAGAGCCCCAGGCCGCTCCATCATGTGGCCACTGTTTGGTTTGGGGCCTGTCTCAGCCTCATTCCCAGATGGTTAGGCTGCCCTTCCCAACTACTAGTTCTTAGCTGATTAATAAATATCCCTGGGAAGATCAATGATAGCTCATAACAGGCTTCTAGTACCACAGCTGTGAGTATTTGCATTTTAAGAGCAACTTTAATTAAATAATTAAGCAATTAATTACTCAAATACTTATTGAGTGCTTGTAAGGCACTTTGCTGGGAGAGGAAGGAGAAAAAGAGAAGGAAACATGGAGCCTATCTTTAGTGAATTTATGGATTAGATATTTGCAAATAGGCATAATAGAGTAGCACGGGAAAGACTGTAATGCGATGCAGTCATCCTTCGATTTGACAGTGCATTCCAACTACCAGGAAGGTTTTACAGGGTACAGATTCTTCTCTCATGTCTAGAATGTCTGAGTTAGTACGTTCAGGGTTGAGGTTTGAGAATTTTTAAAGATCCACAAATGGTTCTGATGTACGGCTTGGTTTTGGAGCCACCAGTGTAGTGGAAAGGCCACCGATACTGTAAGTCAGGAAGACCGGAACTGCAATCTTTCCAGTTATTTGACCTTCAGCATCTTACGGTATAGTCTTTGTCCCTTAGTTTCCTTGTCTGTTAATGGAAACGCTAAATAACAACAATAGCAACAACACCACAATAGTAAATATGTGTAAAGCATTGACTATGCTCCAAGTGCTGTGTTAAGAGCTTTATAGGTATATTTCACTTAAACCTGCCCCAGGAGAAGGAAAACCTGGTGACAGGAGGCCTGGCATATTTCATTCCCTGTCATAGCCCCAGGACCCAGGTCAGTGACTGAATCATAGCAGGCATCCAACCAAATACTTCGAAGAATGAAAAGCCCTACAAGGAAACACGAGTATAATGACCATTTTATAGAGAACGGGAGGCCACAAAGGGCACGGCTGGAGACCGCACTTCCTGGCCCCAGGGAGGGACTCGTCTCTTTTCCTGGTAACGAGAGAGTGCTAAAAGGACCATAAATAGCTTGAGGGTCCACAGCATCTGGACCAAATTCATGGCGGTGGTAATGAAGCTGAGCCTTCCGAATTGAACAACTTTTGATGGGCAAAACTAGAAAAGGCTTCTGGGCGCCAAGAGCAGAGTGTGCAAGCCTTTTTGGGCACCGAGAAAGGCCTGGATATAGAGTATAAACAGAAGAAGAGCTGAGTATGAGGCTCGGAAGGAAACCCTCTTTTAGTTTTTCTTTTAAAACACAGTCTTCTTAAGTTGCCCTTGCCGGGCTCCAACTTGCCATCCTCCTGCTTCGGTCTCCCAGAGTGCTGGGATTACAGGAGCTTGCCACCGAACCTGGTCTGAAAAAAGAATTGCAAAAGTGAGTCTCCTTTTTTACCAAGTCACTCTAGCTATCTTGTTCCCTGCTCTGGTGATATCCCCTACAGTCATTTTTATATTCTACCTTAATCTTTTAAAATATAAAAACAACGTGGTCCGTTTTAGGATGAAGGGAAACACGGAAAAAGTGAAGAAAAGTTACCAGAAAGAAAAAGAAGAGATTTAACCCCTTACATGACAGCAGGTAGAGGGTTCAAAGAAAGGGTGTCAGAAAGGAGGAGGAGTCAAGGAAGCCACAGGCCGTCATCCCAGGTAGGGAGATGCGTGAACACCTTGGGAACCACTGGTTTGTCAGGGCATCATTGGATGCAATAATCCAGAGCAGTACATCATTAACAGCTGAACAAAGGCTGGGTAAAATGATGGGAAAATCACAACGGGGTGACATTGGATTCTCAAAGCCTCTGCCAGCACTCATTTTGATGCTTAGTGAGATTTCTGCTCTAGTTTGGGCAGAGGTAGTACATTTTACTAAGAAATGAGCCAACGCATGTAAAGCACTCAACAACTTGTTATTTATTTGCATCAAAAGGTGGGTATCACAGCAGACTAGGAGTGGGGGACTTTGGCAGACACATCTTCACAGGAAGTTCTGTATCTGACTTGCCTCTTTTGAGCAAGTTGGGGATAATTAAGTGATTTTTATCTTTTAGCAGGATTTAAACAAGTGTGGAGAGTATCAGAGTTGGGCCCAAGAATCAGTTGCTCAAACTGGGTGTGGCAATACATGTATGCATGTAATTCCAGCACTTGGGAGGCTGAGGCAAGAGGATTGCCAAGTTTGAGCCCAGACTGGGCAATTTAGCAACTCAGCAAGACCTTGTTTCAAAAAAGAAAAAGAAAAAAAAAAAAAGACTGGGGATGCAGCTTATTGTGATGACCTTGGATTCAATTTCCAGTATTGCAAAAACAAACAAACAAAAAAAACCAAACCCTAAATGGGTTATTTTCAATTGCTGATATATATCTATATATACTGTACTATGTGATTATCTTGTGGATGGTGGCAAAAATGGAACCTGAGAAATCCCATTCCTAAGAACCTTGGGTTCTTACTGACCAATGAGAGCAAAATGTATTTCTAGAAGTGAGAAAGTAGTGGGCCCTGGTGCAAGCTGGGAGGCTTGAGGAAGGCGATGACATAGACATCATCGTCCAGGTCAGACCCAGAGAGTCGGCAGCCTAGCGTCTCATACCTGTTGGGGAGTACTTTTTTCTTAGTGTGTGTGAGTACTACAGAATAATGAGATTCGTTTTAGGGTGTTGGAATGTGCATATAAGGTAAAGTATTTTGATTTTGATTACTTTCATCCTCATTACCCCCTTTCCCTTTCCAACTCCCTCACCTTGTTTCCCTTCTCTAGCTCTAAAAGTCTACCTTCTAGTTTCCTGCCTACTTTTGGAGGAGTCTTTTTTTTTTTTTTGAACAGGCATTCTGTATGCTGTTGGTGACACAATTTTAATGGATTAGAGATTCCTGAGATTTCAAACAGTATTGCTTTTACTGTCGATTATTTGCCTTTATTTTGATAAGCAACAATTCATCATTCTCTTCTCTCCTTTGAGCTATCTCCCACTTCTTTATAAAGAACTCTCAAAATATCATGATTAGAATGGTTTGTTTTCTTGACTTTTCTTGTCTGCCTCATAAATGATTTTTTACGATTTTGTGACTATAGATGTTGGATACAAAGGCACCGAATGATTTTGTGTTTAGATGAAAACAGTGGATTTTGCATGAGCAAAGAGGTGATATCATTACTACTAGAAAATGATTTCAGTGCACTGATATCAAACTTTTTTCTAGAGTTTTCCAAAGTAATGTTCAACCTCATACATAGAACTTTGAACATCTAGTCCTTGATCTAGGATTGAACACATATTTCACATCTTGAAGAAAACTGGTTTTTTTTCTCTTTTTTTTTTGGATAGCTGATCTTTTTATCCCTTCAGGCATTAACCAGTCTTTTTATTTTCCTAGCACCAGTTCTGGAGCTAAATTCCCTGAAGGCTAAAACATCTATTAGATGGTTCAAAATGTATAGTGCTAAAAGTTTGCTTTCATTATGCTATTTTTTAGTAGAAGTCCCCCAAACAGAACTATGTTCTTACCTATGAAGGCATACCGCAGTAACGTTTTACTGATTTAATTCTTTTTTTTTTTTTACTGATTTAATTCTAGTTTTGAATGCTTAATATTCCAGTCTGAGCTGGCATTGACATTCAGTTTTGTAACACACAATGATGGAAGAATACAACAGAGGGAAATTCCACAGTAAACAAATCTATAGCTCAGTTTGAACCATCACAAGCAAACTAATACAGTACTTTTAAATGAGCACTTTCAAAAGGCCGTCCTGGGATAGGCTCAACACAGATGATCCTTATCTGTGTGCCAAAGTCAAGTCTTGAAAGACTTCAAATTCTTTTTGTATTTTTATTAGTACATGTTTGCAGTACATAATGATTACATTCATCATGGGGACTTGAAAGAGTATTTAAGTTAATTCAAATTATTATTTCTTTTCAAATCCAGAATTGTTTGAGTATCCAGATTTCAGATATTTCACGAATTCAGTCTAACCTTTCTGCCCAAAAGCTGAATGAATTGGGTGGAATTTAATTAGCAAGTATTGACGGCTGCAAATAAGAATGAAAGCTCATTGTCGAGAATTTATCAAAGACAAAAGGTTTTCATGGGTATCATTCAGGACGTATTAGATATGGCTCTTCAGCTGCAGAACAGAGGTTTTTTTAACTTCAGGAGTACTGGACATTTTGGCTCAAACGATTATTTGCTGTGTAATTCTGTACACTAAGAGCTGCCTAACGGTATGCTTCATCTCTGCCTACTAGATCCCTGTAGCACCCCAACCCCAGTTGGGCCAACCAAAAATGTCTGTAGAAACACCATGTCCCTGGTGGGACACAAATGCCCTTGATTGAGAACCACTGTTCTACAGCAGACCTTCACTTTCTCCTTCATATATGCAGATATTGACATTTGTGATAAAATCTGAGTCCCATTCTATGACTACTGCAGATGGTAAGTTAGTCCCCAGTTACAGAGTTTGTCCTCAGAGGTGCCCAATTCTGGACATCTCTCACTGCCAATCTTTCCTCTGGCCCTTCCCACTGGGGTGGCACAAACTCTGTAAGACCAATATTGTGATCTAGTGGCTCCTACTGCCACATACTGCTTCATGTCCTTTTTCTTCATAGGTGTTATTCTCCAATAACTGGCTTAGCAGCTGCTGCTCAGAGGACCTAACCTACAATATCAATCAATCAGTCAGTCAGTCAACTGGAGCATTTCATTCTGTTAGCCAAGGCTGGTCTTGAACTCCAAGGCTCAAGTGATCCTCCCGCCTCAGCCTCCACAGAGTTGGGATCACAGGCATGTACCACTGTGCCCAGATCCCAGATGGTTTCAAATTCTTAGGTCAGAAACCAACCCCCACTTCTTCCCTCAACTGCACTGAGCTGAGTTTTCTTGTCACTTATGATCAGGAGTTCAACCTAATGTACTTTTTAATAAAGGGCAAACACAAACTTAGAAACACTAAAGAAAATTAGCATGATCTTATAATAATAACTATTAAGAGGTGAATATATAAGTTGTTCAAGTACTACAAGGCCTATGATTTTTCTTAAGTTTAAAGAGATTTTATAAAAAGGTATGAGAGGACAGAATTATACCCACTGTAGTATCATGATTTTACTAACTGCTGTATTAATTCTCTGGAGATTTTCTCCCCAGTCATTATGGAAAAATAATAGACAGAGGCCACTAGATAGTAGGTCTGCGATGTCATTAAGACACATTGTTTTATAGCCTCTCATGAGTCTTTAGGAGAACTTGGCTGGATCCCTATCCAGCATACTCTGCCTCTTCCTCTTTCCTAGTCCTCCTTGCTAATGTTAGGAAGAAAGAACATTCACATGAACAGGATATTTAGCTTTTATAAAGCTTTTGTGGTGCTGGAGATGGAACCCCGATTGTCACATATGCTAGGCAAGTGCTCTACCACTGAGCCACACCCCCTGCCCAAGTATATTTGACACGAAGCAATCCCTCAGGCTTGAGATGATTTAATGTGTGCACTGAAGACTGTAAAGTTAGCCCATTTCAGCACTCTATGTTAATAGAAAGATGGTTTGAAAACTCAAAGCCACGTTTGTCCAAAGTATTTGAAAGGGTTTTAGTTGTTGACAGACCCTGATAGATATTCCCTATGCTTAAAAATTCAAATTAGAAAGATTTGTATTGGAGGCTCCCTACCTAAAATGAAAGCTTGAGCAGCTGCCACATTTACTCTGTCTAGGAGAAGGTGCCACGGATTTTCTAACATCTTTCATACCAGCAATTGTCTGCTGTGACATCAGAAGAGTCCTGACCTCGTGGACAGAGAGATCACTGTCTTGGTCATTCCACTGTTGTGTGGAGATACAGTCAACACACATAGGTGAATCGGGTCACCCAGATTGCGCGCCTGATTCTAGACCAATTAAAGATGAACTCAAATCCATTTTCTCTCAGATTGGGAGAGTCCAGGGAACAAAATAAGCCGTACAACACAAATGCTGTTCAGTTCTTCATGGAGTCACCATTATCCAGCATTTGCATATCAATTTATGTTTTCAAACTCTTTCATCTTCCTAGTCATTGGAAGGCACTCTGTTAAGAAGTAATGCTGAGGCAAGAGGATCGCAAGGTTGGGCCCAGCCCGGGGAACTTAGCAACTTAATGGATCCTGTATTAAAATGAAAACTAAAAAAGGCCTGGGGATGTAGCTTAGTGTGAAGGCTCCGGGTTCAATCCCCAGTACCGAGAGAAAAAAATAGAAAAGAACTTCAAGCTGTGTTTTGAACACAGAAAGATTCCTGGAAGTGATTTACAAGGAATTTTTTATTCAAATGTCTATGACTAAAGGCATTTTGATTATGATTTTAAATTGCAAAGGGACCGCGTCTTGGGCTTCTTGGGTTTCTTTAGATGCTAATCATATCACTCCCGGAGCTGGCAGAGCTCCTGGATTCCTCAGCCTATGCACCACAATAACACAGACTGCAGGCACAGAAGCAGAATGATATGAGTCACGGAAGAGAAGACTGGGGCCTCTGTGACCCTAGATGTGTCTTTGAACTGCTAGAGAACGTACTAGAAGGACATTAGGAGGAGATCAACGGGAAGAAAGCCATTCCTTCATTCCTTCTTTTTTTATTCGAGCCAGGGTCACACTACTTCGGCCAGGCTGACCTCGAGCACGTGGGCCCGAGCAATTCTCCTGTCTCAGCCACCAGACTAGCTGCGACTACAAGCACAAACCACAACACCTGGCTCCATTCTCTTATTCTTAAGGCTGACTCCTCCCTCCCCCCCCCCAAAAAAAAAGTAATGAAAAGAAAGGAAAAATGTAAGTAGAAGGGAAAGTCTGGAGTTAGCAGAGGTGAAAGGACTTTTAGAAACCTCAGCTTTATCTTGGTAAGGATGATGGCAAGAAGTCTGCTACTCACTCATCCCTCTTTGAGTCTTTTCACCTCCATTATAACTCCTGGCATTTAATCTGTGTAATAATCACTGCTTTCCCCCTACAATATCCTTTTGTATTTTAGTCTATTTCTATCTCTAATTCCTCTTCTTCCATTCGGAGCTATTTTCTGCTCTTATTGCTTTATTTAATGTTTCCCGTATGCTACAGGGTAACTGCCTTTTTTCTCCATCCGTATCTCTAAATTAGAGGGTCCTCTTCCTTTTCTATGCAGCAGCCTCTATTCAACACGATGCCTTCACTTTTCTCTATTGTAGTCTCTTTTGTGATTGGCCAATAGCAAAATGAAACTTACTAGAATCCAATTCTAAAAACACTTTAGAAGGAAGGAATCTTATCATTTACTCCCTGAAACACTATCATCAGTATAGTTGGTGCAGAATGGTATTCCATTTTGGGGCTCATTGGATAAGTATGAGTTCAACCTGGCAGCCATAAAATAACTGGAGGAAATTTTTTGCTCCTTTCCTCCTTCAGAGCTCACCACTCTGTGACTGACCTTTCTTCTTGGTTTCTAATTGCACCCTATGGAAAAATAACATTTTTCTTTTATATTGTACAACACCTAAGATTTTTCCTGGGTTTTTTATGAACAGACATACAATTTCATATCCATTTTCCAGATTATGCAATATAATCTTAGAAAATTAAACTACACGTCCGAGGAAGGATGCAACATTTCCAGAGAACTTAGCATTTTCTGTCTCCCAGAAAAACTAAACTAAGATCTTTTTTAATGAGTGCCCCTGCAACACTGTGTCGTGAGAATGTTTCCATGTTCCTGCTGACGGCCCGCTTGCTACTATGTGCTGATGTGGGGCCAATGATTTCTGACAATTGACAGTTATAACCGAATAAACATTAACATTTATTGAGTGCCTGTTTTGTGCCAGGTACCGCACAAAGCACCTTCTAATGATTATTTCATTTGATCTTTTCAATAATGCCATGAGATAAGAATACAAACACTCTGCCATATCACAATTGTTCACATTTCGCGGATGACTTAATATAGATTTTTGAAACTGTAAACTTGTCTAGAACTTCTTACACTTATTCTCCATACCGCTCCGATGACACAAAGCCTGTCCTGCTTTGGATCTTCACATAATTGTTGTATTTTTATATGTGGAGGGTTCAAAACAAATGGGAGTGCTGGTGACAGCCAGAAGAAAGACTGGCGTCACTGCCCTGGTCCCCTTTGGGGTTCATAGCAAATATCTCTGGTACACACGCCACACGTACCTCCTTGGCCCACCTCTGTTTCCGAGGTCAACAGCAGGAGACTGATCCATACCGGCTCAAGTCCATCCTGTATCGCCAGCATCTTACCTCAACAGTGAGCCTGGGCCTTGCTGCTTTCTGCTCCAGGTTTCATTCCCAACACCTACGGGCTTCCTGGATGGGTAAGCAGAGCCTCAGGGGCGTTCATACTGGGCAGCAAATGTCACCCAGTGAAGGGCGAGAACAGGTGGCCCACACACAGTGGCCCACATTCAGATGTCTTTCACTCTGTACACTTCTCACAAGTCGCTGGTGATAGTTTATCTTTCTTTGTCACCTCATTTCTCTCTTTGTCTCTGTTGCTGTGTGTGTGTGTGTGTGTGTGTGTGTGTGTGTGTGTTTATGTCTGTTTCTCTCTCTCCAGGTTCTTAGAATCATAATCTAAGTCACCTTCTTTCACCCAAGTCCTTGTCTGTGATGGGGCAGCCCTAACTAAAACATCAGGTCTTGAGACCTGCCTCACTTCCCTTCAACCTGGGCACCTGGGGAATGCAGCTATGAATACTGTTCAAAACAGAATCTAGCTGCAACACATCTGGAATCCCAGCACTATGGAAAGCTGAGGCAGGAGAATCACAGGTTCAAGACCAGCCTTGGAAACTTAGTGCGACTCTGTCTCAAAATAAATAAATAAATAAATAAATAAAGAAGGGGGGGTGCAGCACAGTGGGTTCAATCTCTAGTACCACAAAAACCAACCAACCAACCCTGGAATCTGTGATGTTGATGCTGGGACGTTCTCTTCATCCGTTATTTATAGCCCTTTTAGTCACTAGGTAGATACTTGTGGTGATAACCAGTCAGTGGTTATAGGTGCTGCTTCCAAGGCAGGCTTAATCCAGGTTTAATCCAGAGTCTCCTGAAAAGGCTTGTTGGAACTTCTGCCTAACAGCAGCAGGAAGCAATGGAAACACTCTAAAATAAGTACAGTTACCTAGTCAAATCTACGTTTGAGAAGGATTACTATAGCTGCATTGTAGAGAACGGATTAGCAAGTTTTGCCAAAATCGGGGATACAGAAGGCAGGGGGGATATAAAGAAGGGGATTGAAGCGTCAGTGCGGGAACGGATAGACAAAACTGGGCAACGCATTCTGTTCAGGTGAAAGATAAGGGTGGGCCAGGCACTAACAGCTGAGTTTCTGGCTTGGGCACTCGGGGGAAGTATGGGGCCTGTCAAGTCTGAGGTTTCTGTGAAGCTTTTGGGTGTGAACTACAGGAGCCAAAGCAGGTGGCTGGGGTGAAGCCAGGGGAGGGAAATCCGACTTCGCTTCAGAAATCAGATGGTGCTAGAGCAAGGGAACATACAAATGCCTCAAAATGAACCTAACCTGGAATGTCACACTTCATTAAAAAGGTAGCTACAATTGGATTACAGATGTACATATAAAATACAAACATATAAAACAGGTGAAAAGCTTTGGGTTCTAGAGCTAGGCAAAGAATTCTTAAAACTTGACACCAAAAGCGTGATACATAAACAGAAAACCCGGTAAGTTTAATGTCTGCAAAATTAAAATCTTTTGTTCCTTGAAAGACCTTATTAAGAAGAGGTTGAAAAGACAAAGTATTTGCAAATCACATGTATAATAAAGGGCTAGTAACTAATATACAAGGAACTCTCAAAACTGAATTATTAAAAAAAACTGTTCCATTAGAAAATGGATGAAGGACATGAACAAATACTTCACTGAAGAGGACATACATATGGCAAACAAATATGCAAAAAGTTGTTCAATAGCACTAGGAAAATATAAATTAAAACAATAATAGCCAAATGTGGTGGTGCATGCCTGTAATCTCAGAACTCTGGGAGGCTGAGGCAGTAGGGTCTCAAATTTGAGCCAGCCTGGGAAATTCAGTGAGATACCATTTCAAAATAAAATTAAAAGGTCTGAGGATGTAGCTTAGTGTAAAGACTGACTCAACTCCTAGTACCACACACATGTGCACACACATGCATACACACAAATCATAATGAGATACTCTTACACTAACCATGAGAATGATGATACCAAATGTTTGTGAAGATGCAGAAAAACTGGATCACTTATACATTGCTGGTGGCATATAAAATAGTATAGACACTTCGAAAATTTTGGTAGTTTTAAAACTAAATATTCAACTACCTCATAGGACCCAGAAATTGCACTGTTGATTCCAGAGAAATGAGAACTTTGGTTAACACAAGAACCTGTACGTGAATGTTGATAGCTGTATTTGTAATGGTCTGAAGTTAGAAAAAACCCAGATGTCCTTCACAGGATGACTTATGAAACAAAGAAAGGTATATCCAAACCATAGAGTACTACTCAGCAATAAAAAGGGAACCAACTTGCTGTAAACAACCATTTGGATCAATCTCAGTGGGATTATATTGAGTGAAAAAGTCAGTCTCAAAAGATTATATAATGTATGCTTCCGTTTCTACAACATCATTGAAACAACAAAATTTCAGAAGTGGAGAACAGGTTAGTAGTTACTAGGTGAGGAAGAGGTGGCTATAAAAGGCCAACAGGGAAGATACTCATAGTGATGCAAATGCTCTATACACTGATTTATCAATGTCAATATCCTCGTTCTGGCATCAAAATAGAGTTTTGCAAGATGTCCTATTGGGGAAAACAGGGTAAAAAGTACATGTGATCTCTATTATTTCTTACGACTCCACGTGACTCTACAATTATCTGAAAATAAAATGTTCAATTAAAAATGGTGAGATTTGGTAGCTCTCAGTAATTCATCAGGCACAGGACTTTCATAAGATGAGTTATGCTGATGATCATTTACAAGGTTTTTCATTATCCACTTTCAAGAACCTACGAGCTGAAGTTGGGCGCGGCGGTGCCTGCCCATAATCTCAGTCAGCACGCTGGCGGCTAAGGCGAGAGTGCCGCAAGTTCAAGGCCAGCCTGAACTGCAGAGTGAGACCCTGTCTCCAACAAAACAAAACAAAACAAAACAGAATAAAACAAAAGAAAAAAAAAGAATAAAACAAAAGAATCTACAAGCTAAGGTCTACTTTTGAAGTAATACAGCATGAAGTAATATAGTTTGCAGCTTACAAATGCACAAAGTTTTACAGCGAACAATTTCTTGAGAACAAGAAGAATAAACCAAGAATTATTCTTATTTAAGGAAAGAAAACCGCAAAACCAGTGCTTAAGGAATGGACAGGCTGAGAGGGGGAGCACAGGTAGACAGGTGAAACTGAGCAGTAGTTGGTGCTGGGGAGAGACGTACTTTCCTGGGGAGTTAGTTAAAAGGTTCCCGGAGAAAGCTGAGCCTGAGCTGGGTCAGTAATCACATCTGAATGGACGGAATCCTTCCTACACTTGGCAGAAGCTTAGGTGGCAAGGTCTGCCTTTGCCTCATCAGGAAGACAGACTCTGTTTGTTCTCCGCGGGTGGAGAGGGCGAAGAGAAGGGTGTCGATAATGGATGTATTCGGACCTGATCCCGAGGACACATGGGGGTCTGAGTTTTTAAGCGTGGTGATGAAGAACTTGAGCTCTGGGGTCAGCCTGCCTGGCTGGCCTCTGCCATCTCCCAAGCTGCCACGGGACTGAGCTCTGTAAGCCTCAGTTTTTACATCTGGAGTACTTGAGAAAGCAGCTGCTAGGATAAAGGGAGATAATGTATGTCGAATCCTCAGCACGGTGCCTGGACGACAGTCTCCCCTGGCACATACAGTTGTCCCTTAGTATCCATGGCGGACTGGTGTCACGGCTCTGCAAAGATTCCCAAGTCCAAGGGTGCTCGAGTGCCTTATACAAATACAACCTATGCACACCCTACTATATACTTTAAATCATTTCTAGATTACTTATAATACCTAATATACGTGCTATGTATTATTTAGGAAATACTGACAAGAAAAATATGTGTATATGTTGAGTAGAGGTGTGTGTGTGTGTGTGTGTGTGTGTGTATCCAATCTGAAGTTGGTTGAATCTGTGGATGCACAATCTGCGTACACAACGATGGCTGGGTTAGCCACAAGCACCGCGGTAATTCTGGGGGTAACAATGATGTGGCGCAAAGGTTATACACAGCTTGGGGACAGAGACCACTGCTAATCTTTGACTTCTTGGCCCTCAGAACACTTCTGGAACATAGTAAAAATCTGGATAAATGAACCTGGAAAAAACAGTGATCTCGGAAGATGAACCCAACAGTGGAGGGCTGACCAAATGGAGGAGGGAGAGACTTTGGTTATGAGGCACGAGTATAAGGCTGCCGCAATGATACAGTCTCACTCCTCATGAAAAAGACCAAGAAAAAAAAAGCTGGTACCTGCAGGCATGATAACGAAAATGCAAGGAATGAAATAAGGATCGACTTTAGAGGCTTTGATTCCATTTTAAGCATGAACAGAGTCCAAATTTGACTTTTGTGGGCATAATGCCTGTTTAGGAAGGTCCAGCATAGTAGAAAGAACATGAATTTCAAAATTAAATACATGCTCTTCTGTCATTTATGTAACCTTAAGAAATGTGTTTATTCCTTTAGCATCTTTAGCAGCTACTGTGGTGCTCCCCATTGAATTCATCTTTGGGGTCTTTGCACGCATGCGCACCACATCTGCTATGTTATTGGCTGCTCACTCCCAGCTAGATTCCTCCCCGGAACTTGCCTTCGGGGAACTGCCATCCTGTGACCAGTGACTGGATGACACTGGGATCAAAGTCACCACCCATTCGACTTACTGGGGTCAAGTTAGGAAGGTCAGACCAACTTCAGAGCTTCCCCCCAGCATCCTGCTATAGCTTGGATTGCTGCTGCGTCGTGGACCTCCTTTCCCTCTGCCCAATCTTTGCACTTTGAATCCTTCTGTAAGCAACTCTTGTTCCACTGCTTCTGATTCTGTTTCTGAGCCCAGAATGCCCTTGATTCCTAAGCTGTGATGTGGAATAAAGGCACACACAAGGCTGTGGGAAGAATGAAATGAGACCATGTGCTTGGCAGCAAGCGATGCTCTAGAAACGATGTTCTACAAACGCTGGCCGACGGATGAAACTTGAGGAAATTTTCCTAAGTGAAATGAGCCAGTTATGAAAAGTCAAATACCACCTGCAATCCCTACAGTCGGAGGCTGAGGCAGAAGTGATTTAGTGAGAGCCCGTCTCAAAATAAAAACTAAAAGTGCTGGGGATGTAACAGTGCAAAGGCCCTGCTTTCAATCCCTAGTAGAAAAACAGTCAAACAATATAGGATTTCTCTCCTGTGAGGCACTTAGAGTAGTCAAACTAATAGAGACTCACAGTAGAACAGGGATGTCAGGGGCTGCAGCAGGGAAATGCAGAGTCATTCACAGGGACAGGGGCTCAGTTCTGCAAGATGGAAAGCCGGACATCCATTGCACGGCAATACGAATATACCTTCACATTGCTGAACTAAACACTTAACAATGGTTAAGACAGTAAATTTCATATTATGTGGTCATTACCATAATTTGAGAAAAAGAAAAAAAAAGGAAACGATGCCTATCACATCATTGTTTCCATTTAACTGACTTTAACTCCCAAGCAAACCTTCTGGGGGGGCCCTACAGCTGCAAGCACTATGGGGGCTCCTCTCCCTGCTGGCTCCTTGGCTGTCCCGGCTGACAATGGCTCTAATCTCCACACAATCTCTTTCTACTTTCAATTCTCTCGTGCTCCGAAATTACCCTGGAGAGCTTCTGAAGAACTCCACCAAAGCCTCCAGCACCATCTTTCCTCTTTTCCTAACAAAACAAACACTGTTTCAAATCCTCACCAGAACCTTTCGAAAAGCACATCAAATTGCACCATGATTTCAAAGAAATCATCCTGTGTCAGTGGCAGGTTGTTGAAAGGAGGGGACCAAGATCAGGAGTCTGGTGAAGCTGACAGATAGAATGATGCGGTTAGATATCCTGGTGGATTCAGATGCAGATTCTCCGCTCCAGGGGTGAATGGGATTACTAGTCGTACAAAGAGCACAGTCGGGTCAGAAAATACAGGAGAGGGGCCATCGGGCTGAAGCAGAGGATTTGGAAATGCCTGGGTAGTTTTGTTCCTTAGAAGTTCAAACTGGTCAGCGGGATGCAACAATACACAGGGTCAGGGTATGGGCAGGGGTAGATACTCAGAAATTCATGCTAAACCAAAATGGAGAGAAAATGTTGGAGCACGGGCTGGTATTTGGGAAACAGACATGATACAAAACACCATCAGGAAGTTGGGGTGTCACTGAAAGATTTCGAATGAAAAGGATGGTGTCACGGCAGGCCTGAGCACTGAGCCTAAGCTAGTGGCTGTCTCCTCTGTCCTACTTTTAAGCAGCTTTCCTGGGGAGGGCGGATGAGCGCCAAGAGCGCTGGGGCTTCTCCCTCGAGTCAGTTGGGGTGCTGCAGGTTTTAATGATTCCTACAGCACACAGCTTGGTCCCCTGGAAAGCCCGTGCGGTTCTAGGCCAGTGAAATGCATCGAGTCTGACAGGTCAGCATCTACCATCCCTGGTGCCAACACAGGGGAGAAACAAACCATCCCGTTGGCAAACATAGTCCATATATGGGCTTAGAAGTTGCGCTACATGTTACAGAAAAAGATTTATATTTTAAGTTAAATAATGTTTCGAGTCTGACCCTACATTTCCACTCCTTTTTTTTTTTTAATTTTGATACCTACGGTCTGTTCTACAGACTCAGTAATGAGAGCTGTGTGCAGAGGAATTGAATGCCTCTAAGTATTTGCAGGGCTGTCTTTGCTAGGAGGGTTTATAGTTACTGTGCATATCTGCAAAGCATTCATACAGACAAAAAAAGGTGGAGGTTATGGGAAGATCAATTTTAGCTCAATGCAAAAGATAACAGCCTAATGATTAGGGCGTTTGTAAATGGACTGGGCAGCCTTCCAAATTAGGGAGTTCTCTATCACTTGATTTTTAAGGCCAGGCTGAGGATTTTTCTAGCACAGATGTGGTAGGACTCCCATGCTGGGAAAAGAGTTAGGGTAGATCTTGAAATCCCATTTCAACCTAAGATTTTATTAGTCAAACTTGTTTAAATGTGATGAATATTAGCTGTACCAAATTAAGTATTGAGAGGCAGCCTAACACAACGGTTAAGATCACAGACTCCTTTGCCAGCCTACCTGGGTTTGAATCTTGGCTGCTCACTAACTGTGTGACTTTGGGCAAATTACTAACTCTCTGTATTTCAGTCTTCTTTGTTAAACTGGGAATTATAACGGCATCTAACTACAGGGCTACTATAACGATTAGCTCGATGAATATAGCTAAGTGCATAGACAGGGCTTGGTAAGTAGTATTTAGTATTACATCTGCTGCTGTAGCTACTACTACTGCTACTGCTAGTACTTCAGGTTCCTAGATATCAATTCTGGCCTCTCCATTGTGATTTCTGCACTCTGTCGACAGGAGAAGGAAGCAAGCCTTGTGGGGTATGAGCTCATGGTGAAGTACTTAGTGTTATGTGATCAACGTATGAAACAGTCTGGACTGTAGGTTCCTTTCACCTGTGCAGGTGGATGTTTTTTGAGGAAGGAAATTACAGCTATGAAACAAGTCTAAATCGTGTTTCCTAAGTCAGTGGACAGCAGTCAATACTGCTGCTGAAGTAATATCAAAGCAGAGGCATTCCTGAGAGGAAAGCTATTGTTCCTCTCCCTGTGTGCCTCCGACCAGGGCCTGTTGCTCTGTTCGGGGAGGAATGTGAAAAGCTTTGTTCTCCTGCCTACAAAAATGGGCACGTTTGCCATTCCACCAGAGCAGGCCCTGTCACCGTGAAACAATACCCAGCTGTGGATGAAGTCAGAGCTGAGTGACCTTTGACCCAATCAATGATGGTGATCTACCTGTGAGGACAAGAGAACATTCTTTCAGTGGTGTTTGGGGAATATCTGTATTAGAAAAAAAAACTGATAAACTGAAATGTGGAGGATTTCAAATAATCCTCAAGAAGTCAGCTCTGAAAATGGCAAACTTCCAAAGTCCTTTGAAGTCCTCAAGTCTCAATGAGAAGAGAAAGCAGCTGGTAAAACATTAGGCTTTCCCAAAATCGCCCATTTCTCCTAAAACTTCTTACAGGAAGGCTCACGGGGTTTAATGTACGGGTTGTTGGAAGCACAAACAAATCTTCCTCAAGAGAGTGAATTCACCTCAGGACCAATTTCTCCTCAGTTCGTACATCTACTATTCATTTAGCAGCCCTGCTTGGATAAAGCCCAGAGCCATTTCAACGGCAGTAGGGAGGGATGCCCACAGAATCGTCATCAGTCATTCACGCCCGCACTGTTACCAAGCGAATCAATAATGTCGGCGCTATGGAGACCACCTTCACAGCCTACTTAGGATGTCTGCGGTTGTCACAGTCCACAGGCAAGACGTTTCATAAGAGGCTGTTGTCGGGGGAAATGTTCGAGTGTGAGATATCCACAGGGTTCTCCAACCACGCCTGTTCATAAACACGGACTTATTTATGGATTTAATTTGGGTTGACTAATGAAGGTATTTATCGTTGTTTTTCTTTTTAAGAGGTGATGTTGATGGTGGTTGGTTTTTCTACGTCTGTGTGAAGCTAAATTCTGATATTTTCAGTTATTTATTTTGGGGTAATGCCTTCCTTTGGGGGTCCTCTGGGTTCTGCATGCTGCAATCGTAGCACCTTCAATCCTTTACTTCACTTTATGTACTTATTCATTTTTCTATTTATGCAGTAGATGGAATGAACCCTTTCACATCAAGCTATATCCCTAGCCCATTTTTATGTTTTTTATTTTGAGACAGGGTCTTGCTAAATTGCCCAGGCTGGGCTTGAATTTGCAATCCTTCTGCTTCAGCCTCCCAGAATTCTAACATTACAAGTATGTGCCGGGCCACCATACCTGGCTACTTAGTGTTTTTATATGGAAGGGAAGTCTATCCCTGATAGTCTTTAAGCACCTTGGAGACAAGAGTCTATCCATTTCTGTATTTTCCCAATTTAACACAGTGCTTGGCACACAATGGATACTCTGTACTTTTTACTGAATAACTGGCTGTAGGGTGAATGAATGAGTAAATGAAATCAAGAAACGGTTTCTTAGACTCCTGGTTTATCCAATCACAAAGAACCAATCAGTCTTCGATTCCTGTCTATGAGCTGGTTGTGACTGCCACAGTAGCTTTCAGCTGTCTCTCGTTCTGCAGCGCCTGTTTGCGACTTCGTTCTGGACACGCACACCCAAATGTTTCTGAACCACTTCTGTGAGGTGTTTCTCTGGTCAGCTCCACTTAGAGTTGATATCTCACCTCACCTACCACTGCCACCACCTTGGCAATACTGCTTTTCTGTGCACAGTGTCCACGCTGGCAGCCAGCATGGTGGTCAGCCTGAGGAGACTTGGGGGCTCTCTGGGGACAGCATTCCAGGCGATGCAGAGTCCTTGGAGACATTAAGCACATTGTGGATCTGATGCTTACAAACCCAGCTGTGACACCCCCAGCAAGTTCAAGTCTTACGTTCTACAGAAGGCTAAATGGCCATTGCTCTCTCAGTATTCAGTGTGGTCTAAAATCTATGGTAGCCATGCTTCCCGTCAATTTTTCCAAGACACACCGACCTTACAGGTCACATAATTTTGAGAGGGGTCCATAAGAGGGGAATTCTAACCCAGAAATGATATTACATAGCTGTATTAACTTGTCCAAATCTTAAACTCTTTGGGCCTGTTCAGTGAAGGTGCTTCATGACGCTTCACTTCATTCTTTTAAACAGTATATAATCAATTTAGACTCGCCTCAAAGACTTTTTATATGTGGCTATGTCTGGAACACAATTCCTCATAAAACTTCATGCTTCCCTCCTCACTTCTTTCAGGTCTTTGCTTAAATGTCTCCTGCCCAGCGTGACCCTCCCCTATTACCCTCATACAGCGACAACCTCTTCATGTGCAATTTTCTCGTCTCTTCCCTGATTTTTCTTCATCATGCTATCAGTATCGGAAATTGTATTATATACGAATTGTGTACTTTTTAATCATCTGTCTTCCTTATTGGGGCACAAACCCCCATAAGTATAAGAGCTTTGTCCTGTTTGTCGCTTTACTGTTAGTACCTAAAACACAGCCTGGCATATAATAGGTTCTTGACAGTAATTCGATGACTAAATGAATACATGGATGCCTAACTAAAAGTCTTCAGTTTCTCAGATGCAATCTGGTTTAAAATACCAAGTCGAGAATCACACAGTCATAGATTATTAAGCTAAAAGGGACAGTGGCGTTACCTAACCCAGTCCTTCACTTCAGAGACAGAAAATCTGAAAGCCAGACTGGTTAAGTGACTTAGTCAGGGCCACTGAGCTAAGCATTAGTAGCAGAGCCCAGATCTCTTTGGCCCAGGTCCACTACTCTTTGCACTACTTCTAGCGGTTAAAACAACATAATGGAAATTCTTCAAGACATGTATTAATCACGAAGGGAAAAATTGTAACTTCATGGTGGAGAAAACACATAGATACCACCTTAGCCTGGTGATCAAGGGCGATCTCAATAGCAACAATACATGAACACCAAGTGTTCGCTGGTAAGATGCCAGAAAAGAGAGAAATCGCCTTTGTGTTATTCTTCTCCAAGGTTCATAAGCTCAAGATAACCGTGAGGAAACATCAGACCGGCCCAAACAGAGAGGCATTCTACAAAATAAGTGACCATTGTTTCTCACAATGCCAAGGTCATGAAAGACAAGGGAAGACTGAAGAACGGACGTGAGGAAATAAGAAGACATGACTACTGAGCACAATCTTGAATCCTCGATTGGATCCTGTAACAGAAAAAGGCCCTTAGTGAAAAAATCTGTGAAACAGGAATAAAGAGTGTAGTTCAGTTATTAGTATTGCACTGATGTTAATTTCTTGGTTTAGCTAATTAGATTATGGTTACATAACATGTCAACATGAGAGGATGTTGGGTAAATTGTATGTGGGAACTCTCCATACTATTTTTGCCACTTTCTTGCAAGTCTAGAATGATTTCAAAATTAAGAATTAAAAACAAAAACAATATAAGGTTGTCCTGATTCTGGACAAAAGTGCATAGGGCGGTTTCAAGGCACCTACAATGAATATTTTGTTTTTAGACACTTCTAAGATGATGGGTTTTGGGACTTTAGACAGCATTTGGAGGTAGACATGAATGTATTTCCCTCCATGCTTTAAATAACTAACAGGAATAGAAACCTGTTACCCTGAAGCACCCCAGAATAGAAGAGACTGAAAATCAGACCAATATACATCACTCATTTCCTTTACCCAAAACAGTGAGACCAGTGGGAGATCAGAATCCCAGCAGTCCAGTAGGAAATTAGCTTGTCCAAGAAATGTTTGCAAGGGGTTTTATGACTATTTCATATTTCATTTTGCTTTTCCACAAACTGAAACATGACATGCCCTAATGGACTTATTCATTATCACTTGAAAAGGGTAAAAGGCATATTCTTATCATAAACTATTTTATCCAACCACTTGAAGTGATTTAACAGTCTTTTAAACTGGTTAGAATGTTTTTCCTTATAAATAACAGGAAGTTCCTTAGCTTCAGAAGGGCAGATAAATATAAAGCACTTACATGGTTATTTTCTCAATGAATGCCTCTGAGGGACATTACTAATTGGTCTATGACACTGATTTTGAACTTTCCCCAATTTGCTGCGTATTCTTTCACCATGAAGTACTCTAGGTAGCTGACCAACTGATAAGAGTTTACTTGGGACATGGAAAATATTTACCATTCCAGATATAGTGCAATAAATGATGAGTTAAAATTTTTTAAAAATCCAGATTTGAATCACAGCTTTTCCATTCATTAGCTTATGGAGTTTTTAGAGATTATTTCTGTGCCTTTGCATCCTACTTTACTTAGCTATGATAAGGACTAAATGAGATAGTACATATAAAGGTGCTTTGTAAAGTGTCAAGAAATATGTAAATAAAAGGTAATTTTATTAGCATATTTAAGAAGGTCAACCATAGAAATGAATCCTTTGCTTCCTACCATCCATCCAGTTTTTTTTCTCCAATCCTGTCTTTAAACATCTGCTAACTCCCTCGCCAAACAGTATCAAGGCTAGAGTGTGAGTGATTCCTTATTCAGCCAATAGATTAAACATTACTTCAAACCTTGGAAAATTTATAAACAGAAATACAACTTTAGAAATGACTGTTTTCTGATGAAATATCACTTGACGTTCCCAGATAATATGGGATAGTGTTGGATCCTTAGCTAGAGTGCAGCGAAGTGGGATTTAAAATAGAGAACTAGATCAGGCCTGAAGCCGCCCATCACTCACACGTTTATTTACTTCCTTAGTTCCTGAGGTATCATATTCTTTTGACTTCCGTCTTATTTCTCTTCTCACGCCTCCGCCTGGCTTCTCGGAGTCTATCAGCATTTGGTCCTAGGCTATTTTCTTTCTTCTCTTTAAACACCAGGTGACCTCTGTTCTCAGTGTTCTAAGTTCCTTCCGCACATCAGAGCCTTCTGCATTTGCTCTTCTAACTCGGGCCCCTCTTCTGAACTACTACTGGATTTGACTTCTGCACCTGGACATATCAGAGGCACTAAAATCAATATGGAGATTCCTCAGAAAAACTAAAAATACAAATTCCAGTTGACGTACCTATACCTCTTCTAGGTATCCTCCCAGTTAAAGACATCATATGACAGTGATCCATACATACCTGTGTTTATGGTAGCACAATTTATAATAGTTAAATCACAGAAGTGGCCTATATGCCCATCAACAGATGGACTGATAAAGAAAATGTGGCATTTATACACAATGTGGTATTTATACATGATGTTCAGCCATAAAGAAGGATAAATTTGAGCCATTTGTAGGAAAATGGATGCACCTTGAGTCCACATTGCTAAGTGAAGTAAATCTTACATGAGAAATCCAAAGTATAAATAATTTAAAGAGCAAAATAAAAGAAGATAGGAAAGAAGAAGAGAGAGTGTGAAGATGGGAAGGGCATCTTGGGATGGGGGGCCAGAGGGAGGAGAGGGGAAGGGGAGGCAAAAAGGATCAAGATATTTTATGTGTTTACCAATTCCCTACAATGAATGTATTTATTATGTATTGCAAAATATACTAGAAAAATTTGGGAATAAAAAATAACCAAAATCTAAAATTAATTTCTTTATCCCCTCCGAATCTCCTCAGCCTTTATCACTTCAGAAAACAGTACAATAGGTTGTTAAAAATAAGTTTAGGAGCCATGCTTAAACCCTCACGCCTGACATCTACTTCATCACTGGGTAGATTTTTACCTGTGACATTCATCTTGAGTCTAGTCACTTCTTTTTGTTTCTACTGCCACCATCTTAGTCCCCACCCCCGTCTTCTTCATCAAGACAACTGCAAGCGCCTCATAACTGATCTCCTTGCTTTCATCCCACTTTTGCCATCTTTGGCCTCTCCACACAGCAGATCATATGCTGTTTTCCAGGTACATCAGCTCAGGGATACTTTTACAGGTACACCAGATCATCGACATCCCTACTTGCCCATAAGATACGCTCCCAGCCTTATCTCCTGCCACTCAGCTCCCCAGTCATTAACCTTCAGCCACACCGGGCACTTCTTACTTCAGTCTGGGAACATTATTCCATGTCCCTTACTCTTCATCTGCCTACTCTGACCTTCAGATTTCAGCTTAAATATCTCCTTTTCAGAGAGGCCTTGCTAGACCACGAAGTTCCCACTATTATTCTCTCAAAGTAGCCTATTCTTTGTCTTTATAATGCTTACTACTATTTGTAGCTGCGTCGTAACATTAAGCTTTTTCATCGATTGCTATCCTCATCAGATTGCAAATTTCTTAAAACATCCAAAGTTATTTCTCACCTCCCATTTTGTGTGAGGCAATGTCTAAGTCCCAAGGCTAAAAATTTACAAGGAAAAGTCCCTTTACTAAAGGTTGGAAATTTAATAGGAAAAAAAAAATCAAGAAAAAAGTTTAATACAGTGGTAGACACTGTTGCCTCATCAATGGTCATTCTGCCCCTCTCCTTCTATAGTAATAGAATCTACTTTGAAAAAAATGGTTAGAAAGCCCATATGCTCCATTTCTTAGCATCCTTTGCAGGTAAAGTACAGCCATGTCACCCAGTTCTGGCCAAAGAGAAGTTACGGCAACTGGGGCTGCTGAAATGGGAAGAAAACCGCCGCTCTCCCCTTACTATCATGATGCAATTCCTAGAGTGCAGCAGCCATTTGATGACCATGATGCGGTAATCCTAAGGATCAAAGCCAAAGGCCAAGGCTAGCGAAATGGAGAGACAGAAAGACACTGGATTCTTAGTAATGCCGTTGAGCTATTGAACCAACTCTGCAAATACTTTCTCCCATATTCTCGATGTGTGAGAAAAATAATACCAATTATTTAAGCTTTCATTATATACCCTGTTACTACAAGTTCAAAGCCTCCATACTGACACAAAAATATAGCCAGCAGAGTCCTCCAAAACTAGATATCCTTGACCCTGGTGTCAAGAATGCGTCTCCTAATTCCACACCTGAGTACTGTAGGAAGTTTTATAGCTTTTATATCACTGAAGTGTGTGTATGTATGTGTGTGTGCACACACACCCACATGTCACACTCATGTGCAGGCTGGAGAAAAAGGCCAAAAATCTCAGCCCACAATTGAGACCTGAAGTCTAAAATATAAGATGACTGTATGTAATAAAGCACTGATCTTCTATTAGGCTCCTAAAATCTAGGTTTTATGGGTTAGTGATGTTTTCATTATTTCAAAGACTCAGACTTTGTTTCCTCTAAGGCATTACAAAAGCTTCCACAGAAATGGAATGAATGTCATACCAAGAGTAGGGAAATAAAACGAAGAAAAATGTGCAGTGACGTGTGGCAAATAGTCATTAAGATGTTGGGAAAGCCTGCAGCAAGGAGGACATCCATGAGCCAAAAGGCTCAGGCTGCCAAGAGGGTACCTCGCTCAGCCACATTCTGTCATCATCCCCTCATTTCACTGCTTGGTCATTTTCACGTGGAGATGCGAATCCTTCCTTCAAGGAGCTGGACTTCATTGAGAGTCAGTATGGTCGCATGATCTACATATTGGCTTAACCTCACAGAAAAATATACACAAAGGGTCTGTAAAACATTGTTTCTCTTCAAGTCTTGCCATCTTAAGATACCTGTGTTGCAATCTACAGAGTGGGTCGGTGCACCCTACCGTGTGTGTGTGTTTGTGTATGTGTGTGTGTGTGTGTGTGTGTGTGTGAGAAGCACTGTTACTGTTACCCAAATTACTTTTGACAGTAGGGCTTACAAGTGGACAATACATTCATCATTCTGTGTATAAGGAAATTGAGGTCTTAAATAAATCTCTCTAGTTATAGCAGAGCTAGAATTTGAACTCTTTTTTTTTGTAATTCTAAAGCTTTGTTAATCTTTGCAATACTTGCTATTGGTACTATTACAATGGTCTTCTTTGTGATGTATGATATCCATTTAAAAGGAAGAGATGATCACATTTATACACAACTTGAGAAGGAATTTTCTTTTTAAAAAAGACTGATATTATGAAGATGGTGATACAAGAATTGCTATGTAACTAGACCTGGATGAAAAGGTTTATGTGTATTAGAACCTCTGTGCTTTGGTTTGAGATCTCTTTGCAGGAAAAACTTGTAAACACATGGTTAGTAGTATCTCTAGCATCCATTCTTATAACACTGATCATATTGGAAATTCATTTCTCAAGAAATTACTTCAAGTTTTTAAAATACTACCTTAAAAATATGTTTGAAATATGAGGCTAAAGACACTTTTTTTTTTTTTTTTTTGCAGTTCTTAGGATTGAGCCTAGGGCTTTTTCACTGAGCTACATCCCCATGCCTACCTACCTTTTCGGCTTCCTTCCTTCTTTTTTAAAAAATTTTATTGTAATGGTACATTTCAGATATACATAGTGATAACATTCATCATAGGGGATTTGTGCCTGTACATGATATATCTTGGTGCTTCTTTTTTTCCTGTTCCCCTCCCCTCCCTTCACCCCCTCCTCCCTCCTTATTTACAAAAGCTTTGTTTCCATTTTTCCCTTCTATTCCTTATTTCTCTTGTCCCTCTGTTCCTTCCCCTCCCCTTGTTCCCTTTCCCATTTGAACAATTTCTTCCCCTTCCCAATATGATACATTTTAGTCTTTATTTACACTTTCAGTTTCTCACACCAGAGAAACAATGTGGTATTTAAACATGTGTGTCTGATTTATCTCACTTAAGAGTATGGTCTCAAGGTGCATCCCTTTACCTAGAAATATTTTAAGCTTATCATTCTTCATGGCAGAGTAGTACTCCCTTACATTAAAAAAAACCACAATTTTCTTTATCCATTCCTCGGTTGATGGGCATTTGGGCTGTTTCCAAGATTTAGCTATTACAAATTGTGCTGCTATAAACATGGGTGTGCATGTATTGCTGCAGTATGATGCTTTTTATTCTTTTGGGAAGATACCAAGAAGGGGAATAGCTGGGTCAAATGGAACCTCTGATCCTAGTTCCCTGAGGAATCTCCACACTGATTTCCACAGTGGTTGTACCAGTCTACATTCCCACCAACAGTGGAGAAGGGTTCCTTTTTCACCACAGATCATCCAGCATTTGTTATTGGCTGATTTATTGATAATAGCCTTTCTTTCTGGAGTGAGGTGGAATCTCAGTGTTGTTTTAATTTGCATCTCTTGGAGGACCAGTGATGTTGAACACTTTTTCATATGTTTATTTGCTGTTTCTACTTCTTCGTCAGAGAAGTGTCTATTCATTTCAGCTGTCCGTTTTTGGACTGGGTCTTTACCCCAATTGCCCAGGAAATATCACAAAGAATCAACAACTGGGATCTAACCTTACTAAAATGCTTTTGCACAGCAAAAGAAACCACCAACAGAGTACAGAGACAACCCACAGAGTGAGAAAAAAATTTTGCCAGCTGTTCCTCCAACAAAGGACTAATATCTCAAATATATAAAGACTCAAAAAAATCAGACTTCCCAAATTTATTTCTTTTAAGACAGTGTCTCACTAAGTTGCTCAGTGTGGTCTTGAACTTGTGACCCTCCTGCCTCAGCTTCCCGAGCAGTTGGGATTACAGGCATGCATCACCATGCCTGGTTAAAGACATTTTTTAGAGCAGTGCATATTTTTCTCGTAAAATCAAATTGGTAGTCCATTTATTTTTGCATACTTTAAAAATGGATTTTTGAGTGTGTGTGGTACTGGGGATTGGACCTAGGGTCTTCTTGCACCCTGGGCATGTGTTCTGCCACTGAGCTACATCCCCAGCCCTAGGATACAGATTTTTGATGATTTCATAAGGATGAGAGCGAGACAGAGAGAGAGAGAGAGAGAGAGAGAGAGAGAGAGAGAGAGAGAGAGAGAGAGAGAGGGCGCTCACCCAGTCCTGGTGAGGGGCCACACGGATTCTTCCTGTCTAGGTAGCCTACCCATCTGCTAATTCCTGGGCTTTCTTTCCTTTGAGAAATTGCTTCCTGCATATTCTCTGTGGTTCTAATAGAGCCACCAACCATGGCATCCTTTTGCCTGCTTCATTCTTTTCTCCCCAACAGAAAAGATCAGGAAGCAAGCTG
>PVJO010016965.1:0-40445 GCA_004026905.1 Hystrix cristata
TTAAGTCATTGTAAAATACCTACACTCTTCCATGTGTTTAACAAGGGGTGGAGGCAGCGAGATTAAGATTCTGGAAGGATATACACAGAACTAATAAGATAATTGGCCTCTGGAGTGGGAAGTGATATCAGCAGGGGTGATTAAGGATTTTAGCCCTTGTTCGATTTTATCTTCATCCACAAAGATTGAATTCTTTACAGTGAGAATGTATTCACGTATCCTTTTGTGCAGCCTTACTAATGAAATATTTAAAACCCTTGCATCCCCGTATGGCCCACCTCCAAAGCAAGCAACAGAGCTGAGAGACAGCAACGCCTCTGGTTCTTGTTACTTAGAGCTCTTACAAAAATCCAGACTTGTGGGCTAAAGCTCTGTAGAGACCCCAGAGAGAAACTTGTAACAGGTGACTCCTTGTGTTCCCTAGTTTGGTAAATCAGGAGGGCAAGAAAGTGAGAACAAGCAGGAGATTGGAGTCACTTCAAAGAATTTCAGGAAGCAACAGATTTTTGAGAAAGACGACCCTTCCTTCCTTGGCAAACATCGTTTGAAAGTCCTTTTAATTTTCTGCTGTCTTTTAAGCTCTCCCATTAAACTTGGGAAAGCTACTGAAATAATCAAATGTAAAATGTTTCAGCTGAGCAGGTTGTGTTCCGTTAAGTGATATAAATTGCA
This sequence comes from Hystrix cristata, assembly GCA_004026905.1. NCBI lineage: Eukaryota > Metazoa > Chordata > Mammalia > Rodentia > Hystricidae > Hystrix > Hystrix cristata. The sequence goes on from PVJO010016965.1 coordinate 673, forward strand.
TGTGCCATTTAACATATCTTTATCGCTGCAGATTGTATTCTAATAGGTAAATTTATCTTCCCTGTATGAGGCTTTCTTGCTGATTCTTGGAAGGTCTGTGTGTTATTATTCAAGTCCTGACTCACCAAAATAGAAGAGTGGGAAGACAGCTATAAAAGATGTTCAGATTTAGCATTTCGTACAGAGAAAGAGAATGAAAAAGACAGCCAGGCCGTTGCCCCTGCTGGACAGTTATTCTCCTATACGTGACATTATTTAAGACAAAATAATCCAGATGGTGTCGAAGGTACTGATGTCTGTTTACTATCTTCCATTGTCTTTGAATAGGGATCAACTTCAGCTTCTCAAAAGAAGTGAGCAATCTCCTGGTTACCCTAGAAAACAGGCAAGCTTTCACAAGTAGTAAAACTTGGGGTCTCCCCTAAGGACCGCAGGAACAGTTCGGTATCCTTGGGCTTCTATAACCTGGGGTCCTACATTTAAAAGAAGGGTCAGGTTCAAAGGAGTTTTCATTGAGATGAGAAAAGGGGTCCTTTAAAGTGAGCTCTGGGGCCAGTCAGTATTCAGGTCCAAGTAAAGTCCAGTCCAATAGAGGGCCTGTACAGTCTGCGCCCACAGACTCCAAAACTACATTTTTTCTGGATCTTGTACTTCCTTGAAATACTCATTAATTTCAAAGTCTTAGTCTCAAATTTCGAAATGGTAAAAATAAGCATTTACTTGCAATGAAAGTTTAGGGCCTTAAGTTTGGTTTTCTGTTAATTTTAGTTTGTCTTTGGTATCATTTGGTTGAGAATCCCCTAAAAGAATTTAAAAATTCATGTACCTTCTCATTTATTTTTAATTCGACAATTAAAATGTTTCATCACAAGTTTAAATAGCTGCAAAATATGTAACTCGTGGCATATTATAAATATTGACATTTTAAGATAAAAATACATTATTTGTTCAATATAGCCCGTAGAATTGCTGAGATTTTGTGTGCCTTGTCCATTTAAAAATGCATAAACAAGTTCTTTGTAACAGTCAAAATTTTACATCATTCCTTTTCATTCTGGAACTCACATTTCCATTCTACTTTCCCCACAGAATTTTATCACAATGTAAATTTTATGCTTGAAAGCGTGTTATTGATCGCCCTATCATAATTCCCTACAACAAACATAAATAAATGAGTAGCAAAAACACATTTTTATTTAATTTCTAGTAGCCGTAAGACTCTAAATGCTAAAGAATTCTTCTGGATTAAATTATCATTTCAATTGTTATTTGTATGTGACGTTCAAAAGTAATTTTCAACACAAAAAAATATGTTTTGGCAGCAAATACATTTCTTAATGAGATAGATGAGGCTTTTTTAAAAATTAATTTATATACATGGATGAACATTCATCATTACTAGAGTGAAGCAGGATTTATCATCGGTTTTATTTCTTTTTTCACATCAGCACTGAGACAACTGTTCATATTTAGAAGTAGATCCAAATGCAAGTTTTATTATAACAATGTCCTTTATTTTTTTTAATTCCTTTCAAGTTGTACCCACAATGAAAACATGGTGATGAATGAACAAAAATTAATTTAAGTCGTCTATCCATTGACAGCCTCACGAACGCTTCCCGCAGTTTGAAGGAAAGCGAAGCTTTGGAGCCGGCTGAGTCGCAGGAGGATTTGTTCCCAATCCTCACCGTTCACCTTCTCGACACCACTCCCAGGCTTTTCCCGTAACCCCTCGGGGTGTCATGTGCCCCCGGTGAAGTGTACCCCCACTTTTGAGAACAGCTGGGATAAGCAAAAACAGCAGCACCCTAACTGATGCTGTCTCCACACAGTGAAAAGCGCCTTGGAGCCAGATGCCTAGTGGACGAGGCAAACATTTGGGTTCTATTGATGCAGCAATATAATATGCCAAGGAGATTCCTACAAATTTTTGGTGATAAAAATCTGGATTTCTTGCAGTCAGTGTGATGGGATCTCACAGTGTTTTGAGCACAGAAATGACACTGCATCTGATTTTTAAATAGCATAGAAAATATAATTGTTCCCTTCATTCTGTCATGAACTGTCCAAAAGCAACAAAGAGAAAAACAAAAGGCAAACTCCATCTTCAATAAAACTATGAGATAGGTGTAACTCTAAAATTCTGAACCTCATATACATTAAACCTCATATACCCATATACACTGGAATTTCTTTTTTAAAAATTGGAGATTCTTCAGGAAACTAGGACTAGAGATTCCATTTGACCCAGTTATTCCCCTTCTTGGTATCTTTCCAAAAGAATTAAAAGCATCATACGACAGCAATATATCCACACCCATGTTTATAGCAGCACAGTTCATAATAGCTACGTCTTGGAAACAGCCCAAATACCCATCAACCGAGGAATGGATAAAGAAAATGTGGGGGTTTTTTATATAGTGGAGTACTACTCTGCCATAAAAAATGATAAGCTTCAGATATTTCTAGGTAAATGAATGCATACTCTTAAGTGAAATAAATCGGACATACATGTTTAAATACCACATTAGTTTCTCTGGTGTGAGAAACTAAAAGTGTAAATAAAGACTAAAATGTATTATGTTGGGAAAGGGAAGAAAATGTCCAAATGTGAAAGGGAACAAAGGAGGGGGAAAGGAACAGAGAGACAAGAGAAATAAGAAATGGAAGGAAAACATGGAAACAAAGCTTTTGTAAACAGAGAGGGAGGAGGGGGTGAGGGGAGGGGAGAGGAATGGGAAAAGAAGAAGCAACAAGGTATATCATGTACAGATACAAATCCCCCATGATGAATGTTATCACTATGTACATCTAAAATGTACCATTAAAAAATATAAATATTAAAAATAAATAAATAAAATCTGAGAAAAAATTAGGAGTTAGAAAGATGCAAAGACAAAATACATATGGTTGCTAATGGGGGCAGGACAGAAAGCACGTTGTAGTAAACTTAATAAGTAATACACAAGAGTACTTGCCTTGTAAGCTCAAGGCCCTGAGTTCAATCCCCAGCACCAAAAAAAAAAAAAAAAAAGTAATACGCAAAAGAGGAAGAGAAACATATTGAAGGTATACCATGTTCTTAAATAGGAACATTCAGGATGATAACAATGTCAACCTGCCTTAATTAATCTATATTTTTATGTGATTTCAATAAAACTGCCAATGAAATTTAAAATTAGACAAGCTAGCTATAATCTCCCTATGATGGAAAGAGTTAAGAACAAACATAAGATTCTAATAAGAGAAAATAAGAATGAAAGAATTCAAATGTTTTATGACTAGAATAATTAAAATAGTATGGTGCTAGCTCATAAATAGACATATCAATGAAACAGATTAGAAAGTCCCAGAATACGCCGGGGATTTAGCTCAGTGGTCAGAGTGCTTGCCTTGCAGGAACAGTAATAAAGGTGTATTTTCAAATCAGCAGGGAGAGTGCGGATTGTTCGATAAAGCTGTTGGGATAGCTGAATGATAAGGTGGGAAACAAGACATTTGAATTAATTCCTCATATATATAGTAGGAAAAGTTGCAAGCTTATCAGAGATCTAAATCTTAAAATCAGAACCCTGAAAACACTGAGAAGAAAATGGAAGGATCTCATTTTATTGTCGCAAAGTCGGAAACGTCTCTAGATGAAGAAAAACCCTGGAGTCACAAAAAAAAAAAAATCGGCAAGTTCAACTGTGTAAAAATAAAAATATGTAAGTGGAAAATCCAGTATAAATCAGAAGATAAATGACAAATGGGGGCTTATATTATATTCTTTAACAGATAAGAAACAAAAACAATAACCCAAAGGAAAAAAAAAAAGCAAAAGATAGCAAAAATAAATAAAAGACAGTCCGTGGAACGGAACATAAAACAACTCTAAAGAAGTATTCAATTTTACTCCAAATAAGAAAAAACTGCTCACCAAAACTACAACGAGCGGCCCAAAATGATGCCCACCTGTAGTCCCAGCTACTCAGGAAGTTGAGGCAAGAGGATCCCTTGAGTCCAGGAGTTCAGGGCCGGCATGGACAGCATAGCTAGACCCTGTCTCAGAAACAAACAACAACCACAAAACTAAAACAAGCTTTGGGGTTTTGCCTGTTTAAATCAACACAGAGCAAAGAGCCTGAGAACGCTCTGGGTTGCCCTGCCAGTTTCAGAGTTACTATCTCTGGGCTCCGGCCCCATTCTTCTGAATGCCATCGTGCTGGGGCTCACGAGGGCCTTCTGTTTGACCATTTGTCTCCTTGGTAGGATCCGCCAACAGGAGGTAAAGAAGGAGAGTGAAAGCCTTAATCCCAGAACTCTGGGAGACTGAGGCAGGGAGATTGCAAGTTTGAAGCCAGCTTGGGCAACTTAGTGATTTAGTGAGACCCTGTCTCGAAATAAAAACTAAAAAGGGAGCTGGGAATGCAGCTCAGTGTGAAGGTCCTGGGTTCACTCCCCGGTACTGAAAATGTTAAAGGAGAGGGGGGAAAGGGGAGAGGAGCCGAAGGCCACGAGAGCAAGGAGAGACTTGCTCCTCCCTGTCTGCGCCCTGTTCCTGTCAGCCTTACCCCGAGCAATTTTTTCACCTGCACCGTTAACTCTCGGCTGTTGTAGCAGCTGGATCCAGTTCACGATTTTTCCAACACGCGAAGATTCAGCTTGATCATTCCCGTGAGAAAACTATCATTAGCCAACCGGTGCTCCCTGCTGCAAGTCCAGTCCCAGCCCCACAACGTCCCTTCTCAAGCTCCCGGCACCAGCCACATCATTCCGCTGTCCTCAGAGGTCTGCGTTCCAACCTGCAAGGTGCTTTCTCAAAGCTCCTACATTGTAATACTTTCAACCTTTTCACTTATGCTCCTAGCGCCAGAGGGCGGTGGCTTTCCATAACTGCTGGCTCCCTGATGCTGGGGTATCCTCTTTCCATTATTATCTTCTTTTTTTTTTTTCTTTTTTTTTTTCTTGAGACGGGGTCTCACTATGTAGTTCAGGCTGGCCCTGTACGCACGATGTAGCCCAAGCTGGCCTCAAACTCATGGCGATCCTCCTGCCTCTGCCTCCCAAGTGCTGGGATTACAGGTGTGCGCCACCATGCCTAGCTTCATAATGTCTTCTTACCGACTTCATAACTAGTTCACAATTCTTTATAAAAAAAACTTGGTAAATAATTGGAATAACTCCTAATGCTATCTTGACAGTACGGTGGCCTAAGGTGCAGAGATAGGCAGTCTCAGACATTATTGGAAGGAATGTTAATTGGCAGAGTCCCAAGAAAGCTGATAATTAGCAAGCAATTTCATTTCTAAAAATTTATCTGGCAGATATATTCATGTGTGTGAAATCCTGTATGTAAAAGGAAATTCACTGAGAGTTTTTATAAAAGCAAAAGGTTGAAGGGGAAATTACAAGCTCACCAACAAGTGAATGTTAAAACAATTATAGTACATTCATTAGTGAAACACTGTAGAGAAATTTAAAATAATCTTTAAAAAGCTCTGTACTGTATCAATATGAAACCATCCTTGGTAAGTATAAAAAGAAAGGTGTGAAACAATGTGTTTGTGTGCTTCGTCTTGCATTTTTTTTAGAAAAGGGAATATGTTTGCATGAAATATTTCTGAAAGGGTACACAAGAAACTGAGTGCCTAAGGAACAAGGAAGAGAGAGAGAGACTTAAATTTTACTGCAAATCCTTTTGGACCTTCTAAATTTTGTAGTTTGTACATATATTACCTACGCAAAAAAATTTTAATGCCAAAATTTTTTAAAATATCAAGTGGAGAAAAAATACGGAGGATTTTCCAGTTCAAGATTGCAAATGGTGCAAAAATGTTTATCTGCTTTCTCTCTCAAGGCACATTAAAAAGATGTTAAAAGAATAAAAATGATATAAACCCACAACAGTGAAGAGAACAGAAGAGAAGCTATTAGCAAGTGAAATATTTCTAAGCATTTCTGCAAGAGGAAAAAGTGCATGAAAGATTCTGAAGCTGAGCAAGGGAAATTATAGCCTGAAATATACGTGGGAGCGGAGGAGGCTGTAGCCAAGGAGGGAGAAAACCTACCCAGGAGAACCTAGAAGGACCCAGCCTGTCTACAAGACCCAGATCCACAGGCGGTAGAAAGTGGATCCTGAAAACTGTAAACAGCCTCAATTCCAGCAAGCCCTTCCCTAATCCTCTGACCAGAACTGTTGGCAAAAAAAGTGCTTTATTTCCATGCCAAAGATAAATACATAAAAGAGCAATGGTCTAAGAAAAATGACCAGGGGTAGGGATTCAGCTCAAGTGGTACAGCGCTTGCCTAGCAAGTACAAAGCCCTGAGTTCCATCCCCGGTACCACCCCCCCAAAAAAGAAAAGAAAAATGACCATAAGAGAGAGAGAAAAGGGGGCTGGTGATGGTGTTTGGGTCCCAGAGGTGTAGAGAATCTTTTAGATCATGTAATTTAATCATCTTCAGACTGCAGCCTGGGTCCTCACTTGCTCATTCAAAAAACCAAGCCCAGCAATAAACATACACACACACACACACACACACACACACACACAGAGCGAGAGAGAGAGAGAGAGAGAGAGGGAGAAGAGCATCTTCCATAGTTTTGTCTTTAAATATGATGCATAAACAAAGATCCCATGTAACGTACTTGAGGAAAGAACACAGTAAGAAGTAAAAGTGAGATAAGGAAAGAGACAATCCAGATTATTCAGAGAATAGAAGACAATTTAGAAATAAAACTCTAATAATTCTCAGAAACTACAGTCTGATATGAGAAGGGAATATTATGAAAAAGGGAGCAGAGAACCAAAAAATAAGGCATTTAGACATAAAAACATACAATTACCAAATTAAACAGTATTAATAAAGAATTAAAATGTAAAATGAAGAAAATCTCTCTGTAAACATAACCCAATAACAAAAAGACAGAAAATAAACTGACAAGAATATCAACACTGAGTTTAACTATTGTGAATTTCACTGCCACAAAGATGAGTATGTGTGTATCAAGTTATATGCATGTCATGTATAGGTACAGAATAAATGTAATGAATATGACCATTGTGTGTAGAATGTACCAATACATGTTCTTGGTTTAAAATAAAAAAAAAAGTTATATGCATGTACCACTTCCTCCAAATGAATATCATTGTTATATATTGCAAACATACACTAACTTCAAAGAAATCAATCCAGAAGTTCTAGTATCTGATATAAATTCCAGAAAGAGAAAATAGAGATTACTTAATTACAAAAGAAATAATATAATAAACTCCAAAACAATCTTTCAGACTGAGACTGTCCACCAAGCACCCAAAACAAGCGGGGAAAAAACGGTATACGTTTGGTCCCAAATTCTTAGAATTTCAGAACACCAAGAGTAAATAGACAGTTCTAAAGTTGTCCTCACTACATTCTGAGAAACAGGCAGATGTACTTGAAAAATCTGATAATCAACATAAATTCAGCATAAACTTTAAAAGAGAAAATCCTTTACAATAATAAAGCAAAAAATTTTTTCAACATACAACTTAGTAGCCATTTTGGTATCAGTAGGGTGCAAGAACAAAGACATTTTCAGATCTGTAAAGACCCAAAGCCTGTTTTCTCCCTCATAGCCTTCCTCAGGAAATTAACACACGCTCCAGTAAAGGTAGGAGATAAACAGACCAGAGAGAGACGTGAGATCAAAAAAAAAATTGGAAACCAACTCAGGAAAGTAATGGAAGGAAGACGCAAGATGACATCTGTTAGGCCAACCTGAATAACATTAACCCAGATTGAAGAGATGGGACACTTGGCTCCAAAAATAAAGTATCAATCACGCATACCCATATGTAGAGCAGCACAATTCACAGAATCTGAGCTCCCAAAACAGCCTACATGCCTGTCACCAGATGAATGGATAGAGAAAACCCAACTGCAAGAAGATAGATGGATCTTGAGACCATTACGGTAAGTGAGAGAGGAGACACGGGAAGTTAAATAGTGCATGATTTCTCCTATATGAGAAATGGAATATATATCAAAAGAATAAAATAAAGGAGAGATGGTAGGGATCGGGGAGGCAGACTTTCTGAAGATGGGGAAGAGGATTGGGGGAAGGCGGAATTTCCCCCCAAAAAATGGGACTACTGTATTATTTTTACAAACATGTGGCAGTAAAAAAAAATAAAATAGGTCAGTAAGCGATACACAGACCAGAGAAGGCAGGTAAGAGGTAAATAAAGGATGGGAGGGTGAGGGGAAGTAAGAGAACAGCTTTGATTTGGTAGTATCTTTACTGCTAAAAAGACAGACAATATAAGAAAGATTAGAAACTCCACGGAACAACAACAATGAAGAGCTAGAAAGGAAATGTAATTATACCGTATCACTTGGCTGTGCAATGAACAATTATGAGTTTGACCTTTTAGAATCAATCTGTAGACAAAGCCCACCTTTATTACGTTCATCGTAAACTCTATTTTATTTGGTGATCTGAAAATAAACACGTGGAGAGGGAAGTGTGAAAAGGAGAGGAAAGAAGCAAAAGAGAGATTAATGTTAATTTTTTATCTTATAAAATGTCAAACAGGAGGATAGTCAGTGGTGGCAAACCTCCAGCGCACATGCCCCAGCAGGTTGTTATCGCTGAAGGCTCTCAGGGGTCCTGGATCACTTGATCTGGCTTACAGAGATATAAAGGCTACAAAGTAACCCGTAGACTGCTAATTAAAATAGTGATACACCTTCAACTGGGGGAAAGTGGCAAAGATGGACTCACTCCTTTTCTGTCGTCCTGGGAAGTTATAGACACGTTTAAAATGAATAAGATAAAAATATCAGTACAGAAAAGTGAAGGCCACCTCCATCAAAACAAAAGTAACTAAAAATCTCAAATGGTTATCTTTATGGAGTAAGATGGGGCTAAAACAAGAGGTTTTCACTTCTCTTTAAAACACTTCTGCATTACAGCATCTTCCCATTTTTGTTTGGTTTTGTTTTTGTGGGACTTTGTTGTTGTGTTGTGGTTTTTGCACTGCTGGGGATCAAACCCAGGGCCTTGCACATCCTGGACAAGCATTCTGTCGCTGAGCTGCATCCCCTCCCCTCATCTTCTTATTACAAGTACCTGTTAGTTGGATACAATATAAATGTATCTATAAATTATAAAAGGAGTGTTTCTTCACATATCTGTGAGGCCTTAGACTTTAAGGTTTCAAGTAGCTGTGGGAAATGTGAAGAGGACCAGTAAACATGTCATGGAAGTATTTAAGCTGAACTAGTAACTTTCAAATAGCCATTTTCTCTGAGGTTCTCAGTAAGAATGCACAATTTAGAAACTATATGAAATTTCTAACCAACGCAAACCTGGAGCTGCTCTTTCAATTCCCAATGTGTTAACAAGTTAAAATGGTGGTGGGCTCTGTGTAGGATATGAAAAGACTTGGCTTTAAGCCTCACATGGGAATCTGCCTCCCGTGTGACTTTTAGAAAATCTGCTCTCTTTTTGAACCTCAGTAAGGGGTTCTGCAAAGTGAGAAGGCTGCTCTAGATCAACGGATCTCACAGGCCATGTTGAACATCTGTGGGGTACTTTGATAATCACAAGGATTAGAGGACCGATTGGTACTCAAGGGCAGAGCCAGGATGCTCTAAGTCTCCCATCCTTGGGAGAATCTGAACAACCAAACTCTCTTTCATCACTTTCATCATTCCTAAGCCAGTACTTCCTTCCATGTGCTTTACATGTAAGCATCAAATATATTTTAGTGATTCCAACCTAAGCGGGATTTCCAGGAATGCAGCTACCGTGTAAACTGAGGGAAGATTTTATCTTGTTTGCTTCAGGGTTTTACAAAGAATTGTTCACCAGCTCAGAAAATTACATGACCAGTTATCTGCTGTAATAGCTGAGTTAATCGGCCCACATATATTGGGCCACATTTGTGGTTGTTGAATTCACAGTGAATCTATGTGTAGACTCAAGCATCCAATTCTTCCACTGTTTCCTCTACTGAAGTCATACTGAAACATGTTCGTATTGAAATACATAAACTTACTGTAAATTAATTTTCTTGTATTTATATTGCAATTTAATCATTCTATTAATACACTCAGGTTATGTGATTGGTAGTTTATGTTACATAGGGATTTTAAATGAAGATAATGACTGGGTGTGGTGACTCACACCTGAAACCCCTGCACTTGGGAGCCTGAGGCAGAAGGATTGCAAGTTCAAGGCAAACCCAGACTAGCAAGTGAGTGTGAGGTCAGTGAAGACCCTGGCTCAAAAAACAAAAACAAAAGATGAAGAATGTGTAATAAATAATTGAATGAGGAGACTGAAATCAAGGTAATTTCTAATACTCCTTTCAAGGATATAGTTCTACATCCTCAAGCAGCCTCTGCCCTATAGTATGTCTCTCGTACTTGTATGGAATAGTTAATCTGGTGCTGAAGGCAGATCAGGGCTAGAAAATATACCCCTCAATATAATATTGAGCATACGTATGTTCTCTCATAGTCATTTAAAATTTAGAAAGCATCCCAGTGATCCAGAAATGTTGCCTTCTCTCTCTTACTCACCCTGTAAAGAGGTCAGATGCAAGGAACATAAACATCCCAGTCACCCTGCGAAGCCCCTGCGTTGATGGTGCTAAGTGATAAACACCCCCCATCTATGGCCATTGTAAACACATCTGCGCACACTTACTATGAAGCCGCCAAACTGTGTCTTACTAGATGTCAATGTTTCACTCATACTACTCTTCTACCTAGAATTTTATTCTAAAAGTTCTGTACTAGGAAACATTCTATTTGATTTTTAATTTTCACTCACTAAAATCTTATCACTCCTGTGAAGATTTCCTTGGCAGATCATTGTCTTCTGTCCTCCCTCTCTGTTCTGTAGGAAGAATGACTAGCTCCTAGTCATTTCTTATTCGCACATGTATAAGGCGACACTTACACCATGGAGCATAGCTCTATATTTATGGGCCCTTCCCTCCTAGCCCGAGAGTTATTTAAGGGCAGGGACAATCTCATTCATGCCTTTATCTATACAGCATGCCTTGGAAAAAGGTGTTTACTGAATATGCATTAGATCAGTGTGTGAGCAGATACTAGGAGAAAGAATTTCCTGAAAAATTCACAAAAGTAGTCTGGTTTTCCATCGCTTTCATTCTTCTTATTTCCTCATCATCACACATCTCCTCTTACTTATCTATAACTTACAAAGTCCTTTTGTACTGGGTCTGCAGGGCTGCAGAATCCTGTCTCTGGACACATTCACAATGGGGATTCCCATCACACTAATCTCTTGTAGGCAGCTGCTTATCTCCTCTGCACTACAAATGTCGGCGAACACCTTCCATTGTCAGCATCCTCTCGAGTCTTGTACGTACACATCCAGGAGCTGTTTCCTTTCTTTCTCTTCCTCTGAGTGTCCCCACATCTTTCATGGTAGATGGCGCAGAAATGACACCAGACATCTGCCACATTCGTATTTATCTCCATCATCTTATTTTTCTCATCTCTTATTGCCCCCGTCTGCTCCCTCGCTAACCCCTCTGCTGCTTCTTACAACTTGAACTCAGTTCAACTCCTACTGAGTGCTGCAAGTCACAGGTCACCCTGCTGCCACTGAGTGTGCATGATCCTCTACTTGCTGCCACAAAAGCCTAGGAAAGGGCTTTTACCACCAGTTTTCCATCCTCTCCAGTATTCCCTTTTGCCATTTCATCTTGGGCTCTTCTCTCTGTCCCAGGACTTCCTCTTAGCTCAATTTGCCATCCTCTCGGGACAGCCACCTGATTGCACACTCTTCGCCTCCAAGCAAGGGCCACACTGACACTTTTGCGATAAAGACCATGTGCTTCTTAAGGATGGGTGCCTACAACCCACATTCTAACACCCAACATTCTCCAAATGCTGTCCTTTCCTCTCCTTCAGGTGTAAGGCCTTTATCCACCTCAGATGCTCAAAATAAAGCCCATCCTGGGCACAAATTTAAACTGGCTACACATAAGGTGCCACCATAAACACAGCAACTCCTGAGCACCTTGGTACCCAGAGCCCCGGATGCCAGGAGAAAGAGTACCGCTTGAGCTGCTTGGGCCTTCCCACTCATGCACAGCAACCCAACCAAAAGGTACTCTGCACACACTGTCTTTTGACTGGCTGGTTGTTTGGTTAATTGGTTAGTTGGTTAGTTGGTTGGTTGGTTGGTTAGCTGGTTGGTTTGGGGGATTGGGTTTTTTTTTTTAAACCCCAATTAGCAAGTATGGATGAGCTCAACTCTACTTGAGAGAAAGAAAATGAACGATACAGTAAAAAACAAAAACAAAAAAACTGCACAAATAAAATGAATAAAAACAAATACAATCCATCTAATGATTTCCCCCCAGCAGCCCTTAAACACCTGGTTAACGACTTATTTGCCATCTGGTGAAAACAAGAGAAAATTAAACCGAACAGTTTGATGGAAAGCAGTTCTCAAACCTTCCCAGGCTTTGTTCTCCTTTCACCCCTGCGGAGACCTCCACTTCCTTTGCTTTCCTTATCATAAGCCCCAGCAGTGTAGAGTACTCTCACCTCCATCCTACATTTATTTTGCATTATCTCCAAGGAAGACACTAGCCCTATGCTCTCCAATACAGAAGCCACTATCAACCTACTGCTATGTAAGTTTTAACTAAAAGTAAACAAAACTGAAATGCAATTCTTAACTGAAATGCACTAGCCACCTTCAAAATGCTCAGTAGCCACTTAGAACTAATGGACACCAATATAGAACATGTCTTTACTTGCAGAAATTCCTATTGGACAGAGTTGGCCTGGAGAAATTCCCACTCCAGTCAGGGCTGATAAAAGTCCCTTTGTAAGAGTGGTGTAGAAAGGTAACATTGCCACAGAGGATTTATAAAACACAGAACCAAAATGTCTTGCCCTTTTACACAGGGCTGAAATTCAGTGCTATAGCATAAAATGCAAACTTTCCATACATAAAAGACAGGAGCTTTGAGTGAGGTGTAAATGTACTTGGGCACTCATGAGATGGAACAGGAGGGAAATCAGGGAAATGTTATTGATAGAAGATGAGGAAGCCTGTGACATATGAGTGAACAGAAGGGACGCCTCAGCAGGAGAGTTAAAAGGAAACAGGGCCTGATCATGTTAGGAGTGTCATCTGTACATGTTCTAAATTCCCTGAGCTAATTTTCCCGACGTAATCCCTGGACTCAGCTATAAAAAGGTGGAGAGCAGGGTCAGACTGGAAGAACTGGAGTAGGAACTCAGTTGGGGGATCAAGCATGGCTGCTACCTGCCCCTGCTCCCTGGAGGCAGTCCATCCACTCATATGACAACCCAGGGCCATACAGCAGCCCAGGCCAGACCCAGGAGTTTTTAAAAATTCTTCTTCTATAGAGTCGCAGTTACAGCTTCTATAAAATGAACCCACAGACTGAAGATCCATCTATGTCCTAATCCCCAAAACCTGTGAAAATTCTGCCTCATAGGCTAAAGGGCTTTTGTAGATGTGATTAAAAATCTTGCAATGGAGAGATTAATCTGGATAATAAAATGGGCTTGAGATAATGACAAGGGTCCTTGTGAAAGAGAGGCAGGAGGTCCAAGAGGAGAGAAAACGCTATCTAGGCGCCTGGCTCTAACGGTGGATGAAGGGACCACCAGCCGTGGAATGTTGGCAACATACAGATGCTAGAAGAGGCAAAGAAACAGGTTCTCCCCTGGAGCCTACAAAAGGAAAAGAAACCCATGGACCCATCATGTTGAGTTATGTCTAAAATCTTTTTCCTTTTAAAAAGTAAATTCCACCATTTTGACCCTTTCTGGGGGGAGAAAAGCACACCAATGGCTTACACTTTACTTTGGAAGAAATGTGTTGATAAAGACTGAGCAGAGAAAAGAAGCCCATGACCCAGAGGGCAATACTTCAGTGTAAAAGAGAAAAAGGGTGTCCAAATCTGAATGACAGAGATGGCGAGGCACCTCCAGGGGACACCTTGTAGGACCCCTGCTCTTTAAGAGGGCCCCAGCCCCACAAGTGCAGCAGGGCCTTGGTGGACACTGCACAGTCCTCTCCTGTGCCTGCATCTTCTAGCCCAAGACATTACAACTGTAGATCCCGCCATGACACACACATCATCTCATCTCTTCTCATGAGAGCACAAAGTCCCACATTCTCATGTCTACAGTGTCTCCCTCCAAGGACTGGTTCTCATGGAAGATTACCATACCCCAAAACCACATCTTGCTCCTGCCCCCTGATGGTGCTTGCCTCTGTCCCCCTAGTGTGTCCCTTCTCCATACACCTCCTCACCATGGACTTCCTACCCACTCAGAGGTGAATAATCCTGATGTGGCTCCCACAAATGGCAGCAGGACAAGGCAGAGTGGGCTGCCCCCCTACATACTGAGTACCATCTCCACCAGGCTCTTCCCTCATGAGGGAACCTAATTAGCTTGAGTTAGGGCTTCATAAAAGTGGCTATCAAGGGCAAAATTGTAGGTCTCAACTGACTGGAAATGGTCTCTATTGATGTCTTTAGTTGAGTTTATCTGCTTACTTAGGAATTCTTTCTCTCTCTTTAGGAAACACATAAGTCTTTTTCCCCATGCCTGAGGAAGAAACTAAAAGACGAAATAAGAAATTGAATTATCTCTTGTATTTATTTATTTATTTATTTATTTTTGGTGGTGCCGGGGATCGAACTCAGGGCCTTGAGCTTGCAAGGCAAGCACTCTAATCACTGAGCTAAATCCCCAGCCCTATCTCTTGTATTTATAAAGGACAACTTTGGAAACTGTAGATTCACTCCTCTTAATCCACCATTCCGAGTGTCCTCGGCCCCATTCTATCTCATCCATTCACACCAGGCATTTCAAAGTCTGGGTCCCACAACCAGCTCGCATGCTTAGACCAGATCTGCAAACTGGCTGCTGGGCCTAAGAAGGCCGAGGAGGACCAGGAGACACGGCAACTTCACCGGATCCTCCCCTGCTGCTGCTGCGCTCTGGGATGGATGCTAGCAGCTGAGTTCTGAGGACATGCACGGCTAGAATCCTTCAACTCCAGCTATCAGCTAATAGGTCAATCGTTTTCCAAAACTGCCACCGAAAACTTTATTCTGGGAATAGAAGGAAGAATCATTCCCAGATTGAGAAACTGGTGAACATTATTAGAGATGTAAGGCATCTGCAGAGCTTGAATTCCTGCAGCCATAATGGAAACCCTGAGAAAAAATTCATTCCTTCCACCATTTAACAAAATTATTCAAAATATGAAAAATGTTTAACCCAGCATTATTAAGAGCGGTAAAACATTAGAAACTATTCATTGTGCCCACTGATTCGAGCCAGAAACTTCTCAACTTCTCAACTGTTGTGTCCTCCTAACTTCCTGCTAAGTCATCCCCCCTATAAATATGTCTCAGACCTAAACCTGCACCTCTGACCTATTTCCTCCCGCATCTGGATTTCCAACACACCTCTGATGGGTGTCCTTGCAGCCACCTGTCCCCCGTCATGCTAGTTTTCACAAAACAGCTGGAGCAGTCATTCTAAAGTAAAAATATCAACTCACACTTAGAACATTCCAGAGGTTCCTGTATTAGGATCTGCCTCCACCTGCATGAAATGCACTCTGGGTAACCAAATGCAGGTTTAGTTGCCCCGCCCATGAGCAGTCTGAGTGGGGAGATCAGATCATCAGGGAACAGAACCGTTCTGCCTTTCTGCTCTGCCACCCCTAGTGATGACATTTAGCCACTGGTGCCACTGGACAGAGGAGCGAGGAAAGAGCAGATGGCAACTACAGACTTTCCTCAACATCAGATAGCCAAAACTCGGTCACAAGGCCCCTACTAACTTCAAGGGAGGCTAGAAAGTTCAACATTTTAACTCTCTAGTCATTCTAGAAAAGCGAGACAAGAAAAACTGAGTGGGAGTTAAATGGCCCAATCCTTTTTCCCCCAGTACTGGAAAAGATTGAACCCAGAAAGCATAGACAACATCCCCAGGCTTTTTTATTTTTATTTTGAGATTGGGTCTCTACATTGCCCGGGCTGGCCTCAAATTTGTAATCCTCCCACCTCGGCCTCCTAAGTAGTGAGATTGTAGGTGTGCATCATCACACCTGGCAAGCCAACTATGTTAACTCTAAAGACTTTAGGTTACACGACAAACTCATTGGTAACTGGGGTCCTGTTTAAGCCTCTAACTTCATTTCTTCCTACAACCCACCTTCAACTCCAACACCATAGTCTGTCCATTTTTCAGTCTTTAAAATATGCCAGAATCTATTTTACACCAAATGTTTGAACATGCTATTCTTTCTCGCTCGCATCCTCACTTGACCAGCTAACTCTTGCTCTTTTCCCATTCCTGAATTCCATAAAAAATACTCCAGCAGTGCTCTCTGCACCACCCAACTCTAGAGTGAGTGGCACTCCAAGCTCGTCAGTGCTTTTGTGTGTGCGTATTGTCCTCAGTGATAAAGTCCTTGAAGGTGGCAATCACGTCCTGCCATGTTCACTATTACATTCTCGCTGCTGGGTCTACACTCCGTCACATGGTAGGGTGTGATCACTCTTAACGAATAAGCAAGGCAGACATACTCACCAAGGCAATAATTTGTCATTCCTATTCTTGAATATATTGGAATATATCCTATTCCAAGCAAATAGCATTGCATTGTCTCAAGTTTATAACAGCAAACCACCAAAGCTATTGGAGATAATCCCTCTCTGAACATTTGTTCTCCAAAACCCTGAGCTCTTCAGGAGACCATTGTGTGAGCTCAGGGGGGTGCAGACACATGGAGGCATTCAGAAAGGATGACGAGAACACTCCAGGCTGGGGAAGGGGCAGAGGCTGGCAGGTCCAGTTGGTATTAAGCATCCTGGCTATGTTCTCTGCCAAACCTCTAAGGAAGATGCACGGTCTCTTGATGGCTGCAGGATATACCAGGAGATCCTCGGGGGTCCCAACCTGAATGAAGTAAAGCGCCCGTTCCTACTTGGTACAAGCAGCAGAGTTACAGACTTCAATGGTCCACACAGGCTTGGACAATGGTCATTTCGGCAGCACCCAGTGGGCCCCCTGGATATTTAAATCAGTCTGAGACTCCTCAGAATCTTTACATGACTTTGGCACAATGACTCAAAAACCCCAATGATGATTACAACAGAATTTTTTTCAGCAACTCTATAAGACAGAAACCCAGAGACTGATTTAATTTGATTTAAAGCAAATAGAGATGTGACATTTCTTGCTCACCTGAGTTTATTGAATAAAATTTATATTCACTACATAAATGGATGGCTTAGTGATTTATACTACATCCATGTGATGGATGAAATAATAAGCCGTCGTTCAAACTAACAGTGGCATACCCAGAGAGAAACAAGCCTCACAATGACGAAGTTCCATAAATGGTGCTTATTATTTGCTTTTATTCTCTCTGGACACCCTTATTTTAACCTAAAAATCTGGATCCATTCAGATAAGGTCTCTCAATACAAGAATACCTCAAAGATCTTCATAAAAAAAAAATCTTTAGAAAAATAGCAAATGGATCCATTGAGAGTGACTGCACTCACATTATATAATGAGAACAATGCGTTTATTGTGCCTCTGCAGTCATTATTACTTGGTCTTTCAGGTTAGACTCCATGCAATGATTTGTCTCTTCAGTGAGTTCCGGCTCACTGAAGAAAAGGAGGATCCCTGTAAGTAAGGTAAATGAACTAGTGTCTGCACTGGCCACATCTAGATGCTGTTGCCAAAGTCTGCCAATACCACAAAATCCCATACAATTTGATCTACTTTGCTTCGATGGCTTGATTATCAAGCCTCTTTATGTGTTTATGAACATATTCAAAATAAAACTTTGAAGTACTCTCTGTCTTAGGGCTTTTTTTTTTTTTTTGCAACTATAACACACTACCACAGACTGGGTAATTTGGAAAGAACAAATACTTATTTCTTATAGCTCTAGAGTCTGGGAAGTCAAAGGGCAAGGGACCCGTATCTGATGAGAGCCCTCTGACACGGCCTCACCCCAAGGTGGAAGGAAAGGGGCAAGAGAGCACACAGAGCGTGAGGCAGGAGCATGTCCTTTTATTAGGAACCCACTTCCGTGATAAGTAATCAGAGTCCTCAGGACATAGTCACCTCTTAAACTGCTCCCCCCTACATAGTTGCACTGAGGATGAAGTTGTCAATACATGAACTTTGGAGACATATTCTAATCACAGCAGTCTATCAATGTGTCTGCAACTTCCGACTTTTCCCCAGACTCACCAACAGAGAATGGAGTCATATTAATTGAAATCCTTTATGACCCATCCCCTGGCCTGAGTCACGTGAGTTGTTTCTAAGAGGCCCTACACACACTCATATGTACTCTGTCCCCTCCTGGGCTCTTACTGTTACTGACTTTTCTGAAGTTCATGGAATCTCTCTTGGGTGTGTCTCACCCTGCGGTGGCCACTACTGCCCTTGGTGAGAAGTCTGACGTTTGATCCAGGGACATCATCCCTCAGGCCGCTGTTCATTCCAAGGACACCAATCTTGTCACTTCCAATGTTGCCCTCACCAGTGCCGAGGCTGGGTGCTTTCCCTTGAGCTCCAAAGCAATGACAACTTGCTCTCCTTCCCCATGAAATAGGAGAAAGTAGTCTCATCCTAGTTCAATAGAGCCCCAAATCTGTATTGCATGTCCACTCTGCATGGTTGAGTTCTTTAAAAGGGCAGCTTATTTGTCTTCTGCATTGCCCCAAATCTCCAAATGCCTTGAGAATGTATCACACAGACTAACCAGAAGAAAAGCCAATTTGAGATACACGCTAAATCCTACCACCTCCAGTTTTCAGACAAATGCCATCTCTTCTCTTTGGGACACAAAGGCTTTGGGCAAATTAACTCCACCTGGTTCTGCTTGTTTTATCAGGCATGTGTTACTCCTGTTTTATCATTCGTACTGCATACACAAGGCTATAACTTGCGCTAACTTTACAGCAGACTACTTGTTTTTATAGCCTCAGGTTCAACCATCGATCGTTGACTATTTCTAAACCACAAACACAAAAGCAAGATGTCTTCTCTGACAACTGGGATCCCCGGAGATTACACAGAGCTTTAAGTACAAAGTGCAGAGTCCACGTGCCTTTCTCTCTTGTATCCATCTTATAGAAAATTCAGAAGTTGTAGCTGGTTGTGAGTCTTCCTCGTATTGTTCTCTATGCTCAATTGAACACTGTGGAGTGATCTAAAAATTACATCAGAGCTCAAGACTTGCACCATAAATTGATCACAAAACGCTGACTCACTTATTTTAAGGAGTTGTGTCCTATTAATTGTCATTTTTTTCAAATATTACCCACCAGGAAAAAAAAAAAGTGTGTTCTCAAGTTGTGATCAAAATCTCCCCACCTCTGAATAATTCCTCAACCCCTATTCCATCCACAGTCTTGCCCTCCCTCATTTCAAAGGTAAAACAATTCACTGTGCTAATCTTCACTCCAGCAGCTCATTATTCACTAATCTGTTACAACACAAGCTCATTGGATTACAGTAATGACTGTTTTCCCTGCTGCAAACCGTAAGGACTGAGGTGGTACCATCTTTGTTATTCATTCATTCATTCATTTAATAAACATTTTGTTTCACTATGTGCCAGACACTAGTCTAAGCCTCATTTATTAGATTTCTATCTCAAGAGACATTAAATGACTTTTGCCTGAGCAATGGGGAAGAGAAAGAGTTAAGAAATAAATACCCCCTCCCCCAAACAACAATCTTTCATTCTTTGGTTGTTTCTATTACCCCTTCAATGGCACATGGTTCTGCCAGTCTGCCAGGCTGCTCATCTCACCCATCCCCTAAAATAAAAGACCACCTCTCAGATCTTCAAGTGAGAAAGAACAACTGGGCGTGGTAGCTCCTGACTGGTTCCCTGAGATCTACATTCCCCTCACTACCTGGATGTGTTCAGGAATTCCTTGCTCCTCCTTTTAACTGAGGCTCCAAAAGAGACATAAACCCGTCCCTCAGTCCTCCATAACACAATTAAGCCTGTACTGTTGTATGCAGTAAAAATGATGATGACGGTGGTGGTGGTGGTGATGATGATGATGATGTTATTTACTAAGAATAAAAAAGAGAAACTCAGATCTGGTTCCTGGTTATAGCTATCTTGAAGTGCAAGTTTCTGGCCTGTCCTCCTCAAATTCTTCAGCCTACTTCTCTCCTAACTCATGGAGCCCCCCGAGGCAAGAGCCAAGAAATACCCAGGAACATGTCTATACTCCTCTTCCTCCAAGTCTAGGCCTGTGTAAGCAAGCACCTAAGACAGAAATGAGATCCCTCCCCTTCCAGCTAAACTCCTCTTTCCTGTGGATTAAGATAATCCTCTTCCTGGAAGTTAACTCTGGGACAAGGTCCTGCCTTTGTGCACAGCGTTACCTATGAGCCCAAAGTCAGAGAGTAACAACACAGCCACAGACATCAGCATACATTGAGGGGAGTGGCCAGGATATTTCCATATATTTGTACTGTCAACCCGTGTGCCCTGCTTCCTTTTTCCAAGCCCTTTTATTTCTTTCTTCACAGTTCCAGGAATTTAACCCAAAGCCTTTCCACTGAGCTACAACTCCAGCACCTTTTTCTTTCTTTTTTCTTGTTCTTTCTTTTTGTTTTTTCTTGTGTTGTTTGTTTGTTTGCAACAGTCTCACTGAGTCCTTAATTTGCTCAGGCTGGGCTCAAACTTTGGGTCCTCCTACCTCAGCCTCCCAGAGAGCTGGGATTACAGGCATGCCGCCATACTGGCGTGCTGACTTCTCTTTCCAAGGACTTTTATTACTCTATTTCCCTCCTCTTGACCATAAGCCCCACTTCCTTTTGGGTATCTTACCCTTTGACTATCGACTTGCCTCAGACTTGTTTCCTTGGCTTTGGCTTTGGAACACCCAACACAGTGCACTTTGCATGTACGCACATGCTTGCACATGCGTGCGCACACACACACACACACATACACACTGGAAATAGATAAGAACATATACTATATCCCTCAGGAGGCCAAGGATTGCATAGTGAAGTAAACTTGCCACAAATACGAACTGTCTTACCAGATTTGAGCGTTATCCTAAAATGAGTACATATTTTGCCTTCTGATTTCTAATATATTGATTTTTTTCATATTTGATTTAGGTTTTAAATTACTCAAAATCATATTAGGTAACCCAACTATGTCTCACCTGTCTTATCACCCTGCAGGTAAGAGGCTGAGGCTGATGTACTGATATACGAAGCGTGTCACTTTCAAGACCTGGACTGAATATTACTGAGCTGACACTTGATAAATCAGAGTCAGCAGCCAAGCAATTGCTCTTGCCTGTCGTGGTATCATAATATTGCAAGAATCTAGGCTCACTCATGTAGATATAAATAGAACCAGCTTTTGACGGGGGTGGTTTCCTGTTTTGTGGAGAGAGAGGCTGCTCGTTTATTTGTTTTGTTTTCATATCGGGGTAATCACCAAAGCAAAAGCCAGAACTCTGCCATGATTGGCAACATTTTCAATTTGTACTTGGTAGGAATTTTTGATCTGTATATATTCTTGCTGAAAAATCAAGTAGCTTCTGTCCTTCGTAAGGCTAAAATGCTTCTGGTCAGTTGGATTTACTGTTTTAAGAAAACACTTGCTAGAAGAATTTATTTTCAGCAAAGAAAGATGGTGATGCTGTTATCCTTCACTTTACCATCTAAGTTATAATTTTCATCACAGTCACGTGAATAAAGAATTTCAAATGACTCACAGTCTCCACAATCAACTTTCTTTAATCAATTCGCAAACACCATCTTCATTTCACTATGTTTGTCAGATGCCATGAAAACTTTAATAGTTTTGCCTTACAGTTATTTATTGAGCGTATTCAGGTTCTTACAAGCTGCTAAGTAAGTCAAATTTGTAGCCCTCTCTCAATTACTAAGATAAGAATGTAACCAATTCACTCTATGTAGATATTTATACCTCTGAAGACAACTCTTTTCCTTTACAGTTAAATAATAAATCAACCTTTAATTTGTAAACTCTAACACTGCCAACTAATTTGGAATAAATATATGTAGATGACTGATAGGAAAAAAAACAATTTTCAAAACTACTGTTTATAATAAAGTTCTCCTAGAAAACGACTTTTATAAAAACTGAACTTTTTAATTTTTTAATTTAATTTAATTATTTGGGGAGAAAAAAAATCTCTCTTTTTAAAACATTTCCTAAGTAGGAAAAATGATCATTCAAAAATTATAGTCAAGTTACTTTAGATAAATAATTACAAAAGCAAAACTATAAAATTGGTCTTACAGTTTATAAAACTGTTTATAAAAGTTTTACCAAAAAATATATATATATTTTGGGAGATGAATACATGTAAGATTTAGAATGAAATCTCCAAAGGGAACATGTAGCTAAATGTATAGACTTTCTCATATGAAAAAAAATTATACTCATTGACATTTAAACATAATAAAACCTATATTCAGATAGGATCCTAAGAACACTCTAAACTTGAATGCTGCTGTTTACTGCCAAGTATTAATGACAAGCGACAGTCCCACCGTCCTCCCAGTTCAGTTCAGGGGGAATAGGACCACGTCTGACTCACACTTCACTGACCACTGCTTTGCATCTCCCGATGCACAGCTTGTTTTCAGAGATTTCAAGCTTGCCCTGCCACTTATCTGCACTAAAACAGACCCACATTCTTGCTTGTAAATAAAAATTTTTAAACGATCCTAATTTTAAAAGAGAAATTAAGAACAGTTAAATAGCAAAATTCAGAAATGTACTTTGAGTTATTGAAACTTTACAAAATAAACACGACTATAGATAAATATTTGATTGAAGGCAATTGTGGCAGGAATTAGAAGTAAATGGTGGAAACTGTTTTTAAGAGAGAAAGATGGAGGAGGAAAAGAATAAAAGGAATGTTCAGGGGTTCAACAGCATAAACCTGGATCTGTGAAATTCTATCCCCTCCCTTCTGCGTTCGCGCGCACACACATACACACACACGCGCGCACACGCGCACACACGCACACGCACACACGCACACACAGGAAGGGTGGGAAAACGGGATCCTTGGCTGGTCCAGTAATGGGCTCCACCTGAGCCAGCCATAATCCTTTGCGCTCTCCAAAACAAAGAGGTAGATGTGAGCCTAGAGGCAGCTAGCAACCAGTTTCCAGCCACACAGAAGAGCCAGGCAGTAGAGGACAAGCGGAGAAACACAGAGAGGCAAAGATGAGAGCACCCTGCAGCGTCAGGCCAGGCTCCAAACATCCTAGAGGCCTGGCCTCCCTCTCGCCTGTGGTCATCTAACTCCAAGAACCCGCAGAGTCCTGGTTTGTCTTCTGATAATCTATGCTAGATTCCGTCCTACCAAAACATAACAAAAGAGATTTGTCTAAAACTCTTCATTTCTACTTACTTCAGCAAGCATCTATGGAACACATACTACATAGGGGACTACGTTTGCATTTTGAAAGAAAATCTTAGTTACTGTGTAATCTAATTAGATACAGAGCTCTCTGCTCTCTAAGTACTTATAATCTAACAGGTAATCCTGCGACTATAACATTTGAGCTGGTCTTCAAGATGGGTAAGACTCTTCCAGCTACATAAGGCATAAACATGCATTCAAGTATAAGAAATACTCCATTCTAAGACCAAGTCATGAGGCCACATAACCTATTTAGAACAGCAAATAGCTCCATATTTTTGAGGCTTACAATAGAAGAGAGAAGTGGAGAGGATGGAAAAATATGGACACAAACCAATAAAAGCTTGAAAGTACGCATTAAGGGACTTTGGACTGATCTATGTTGTAGACTGGGGATTTCAAAGTGAGTGAGAACAACTTGGGGAGGAGCATGGTGATGCATTCAGGCAGAACCAGCTACACAATTTCGGGGGCCTTGTGCACAATGACAATTCAAAGTTATCTGTTCTATAACTTAAGAATTCCAAAATTCCAACAGCAGGGCACCAAACCAAGCATGGTGCCCTTCTGTTTACAGGTACACAAGTGTCACACCCATATGATCAGCTCCACATTCAGGGTGGAAGAAAATACTGGCATTATCTCATGTTTATTTTAACCTCATCTTTTCCTAATTTCTATCTCTATGCCTATCCTATGCATGCTGATTCTATGCCTATCCTATATTTTCATACATATACGTAATTGACAAATAAGTATGTATTTGCAGAATGCGCCTACATTTAATAATAAGTGCAACCGATGAAGGTACCTTCCTGAAATCAGTTCCAAATGCCCTGATGCAGAGATTTTGGTGACTCTGACCCACAGTGCGAGAGGGCTTAGAGACAAGGTAAAGAGGAGAGAAGACAGAGAGAAATGGGGGCAGTGAACAGGAGGGGGAGGCTGTGAGACAGACAGCACCGGGTTCCGGCTCTCCGGAGAGGAGAGGACAAGAGAACATGCTACTTTATTAGTGTATGATTGCAGTACATAATACATACTGTAGGGGGCCTCACATCTTGGTCATTTTTGATCCTTTAAGTCTCCACACTGTCTCCCACTCGCTGGGATCCCCATCCTTGTCACCAAAAACTCTGCCACCTTGTTTCCTACCATCTCTCCTTTATTTTACTCTCTAACTTATTTACATGTTGGGTTTCTTATGAGAGAAACCATGTAATATTTAATTTTCTGTGTCTGTCTTACTTCACATATTATGGCCTTCAGATCCATCTATATGCCTCTAAATGACATGATTTCGTTTTTCTTTATAGGTGAATAATATTCCACTGTGTGTACATACCTTGTTGTCCTTACCCGTTTGTCTGTTAATGGGAATCTAGGCTATTTCCAGAGCTTAGTGATTGTAAATTGCACTACTATAAACATGAGAATGCGTGTACCACTGGAGTATAATGTCTTCAATTCTTTCAGAAATATTTTCCCAGAAAGGCCCTGCTCCCAGCCTATCATTTGTGGGTGGATGTGTGGGTGTGTTTGTGTGTGTGTGTGTGTGTGTGTGTGTGTGTGTGTGTGCGTGTGTGTGTGTAGGCTCTTGATGATAACCATACAGACTGGAGTAAAATGGAATCTCAGAGACAAAACACACACATGGAAAATACAGAAACCATCAAAATCTTCAAATCTGACCCATAAATCAGGATCACTCTTTGGACTGGCAGGGACAGAAAACAAGAGGCAGAATCTTACACGTTTCAGCATCACCCTGTTGGACCCACTGGGCTGAACAAGGGTCCATGTAAGTTAGTGCTAAGGCCATTCGCCACAAGAAAGACAAATCTGCACCAAGGTTACCCCCGCCTCTTCCCTCATTTCCAATTTTCCGGGCATCAGTCTGGAACCAACTCTCAAAAATTGCCTGCATGGTATCACCCACAAAAGCCCTGGCAATGGTCAGAATATAATACTAATTTGAATCACCCCTCTTTCTATGTCTTTTTCTTTAGTAATGGTGCTTCCCTGGGGCCCACATTGGTCTCAATCTCATGAGCTCAATGACCCTTTCACCTTGGCCACTCAAGTAACTGGAACTATAGAATGCACCACCATGCCACTTCATTATACATGTTTTTGAAATCTTTAATATCTATGCCACATTTTTAAAGCAAAATAAGCTTAGTGTGATAGCACACGCCTGTAATCCCAGCAGTCGGGAGGCTGAGGCAGGAGGACCACTGCAAGTTTGAGGCCAGCCTGGGCTACATAGTTCAAGGCCAAGTCTCCATGATTTTAAGATTTTTACAGATATATCCCCAAATGTTTTGATATTTTCCCAAATGTCTCAATACTTTCAGTGTTTTGTTGTTTTATACAGAAAGATTTAAAGATCAAATTTTTAGTTTGATATGTTATACAAAATTATTTTAAATGAACAAACAACAGTTCCAGTACCAATTATTGTCTGAACCACCTTTTCTTCTACTGAAATGAATTGCCCTGAATTATTATTTGTATTTCACCACCGGTGTATTGTCAATTCCTATTCAAATGTTGTATCCATTTGATTCTAGTGACTTTATAGATATTAACTTCTGATATCTATTTTTAAAATCTCCTTAGTATTTTTTTATTTTCAAAAATTTCTTGACATTTACCACATATTTATTCTTAAAGGTCGACTTCAGACTTTTTATTAAAATAAGATATAAATTTTATTCAAATGATATTAAATTTATATATTAATTTAGGAATGATTGACAACCTTGGAATGCTTGAGATTTTATAATACGAAGTCTCCCCTCCAAGATGACACATTCCTCCCATTTATTTATGTGTTGGCCTTCAATATGGTTCTGTGACTCCTGTATTAGATTTCTTTCTTAAGAAACTGACACTTTCGTAGAGTATGACAAACCAGCACGAGCTCATGGAGCCCTCCCTGGAACCAAACTCTAGAGAAGCTACCACAGTGACAGGGATGTTGCTGGATCCCAGCACCAATGAAGAAATAGATACACACTTACATGTACACACACACACACACACACACACACACACACACACACACGGGAGAAGTGCTCAGCAGGAACAGGAAATGACTGAGCCCCATTGTGACAATGAAGGAGGTTAGGACAAAGGGAAGCCAGGGCCCGGGGGGGGGGGGGACTTGGAAACAGTATTCTATTTGGGCCCTTTATTGTTCCCCCACGCTGCCCTGCGAGGAATCTCACCATCCCACTGGTGACGTGAGAAAGTAGCTCTGCCACCCGAGGACCAGCAGCAGTCTGACACATCAGGGCCATTCTAGCTGGAGAGAAGTGCCGATCACGAGGGGGACACATTTCTAGCCAACTACTGAGCATTCTCTTCTCTTCCCCCTCCCCCTTACTTCACCCTGGGGAAGATCCGAGCACACAGAGGAAAGCATTCATTCGCTGGAAACCAGAAACGCCTGTGGCAGTGACACTAGGTAAGGACGGGATCCTGAAGGACACAACTACCTGGCGGGAGGAAGGTGTTACACAGAAAATGCTTGAGACCACTTTCCAACATTAGAAGCTCTCCACCCTGGGGTATATTCCATTTCCACTCCCAAACTCAACCAAAAGAGATCAAGCCAGAGCAGAGGACTTTGTCTTCCTATCGAGGCACACAGGACCTGTCAGGGTAGCTGATGACTCCAAAGCAATATGTGCTTGCCCAGAAAAGAGTCAATGGGGCTGCCCGAGACCGCTATCTACAGAAACACCTCATTGCAAGGCCAAACTTTCCCTTTTGCCTCAAGGAAAATGAAAGGATGCTTTCAAAAAGCCTAGAACAAACATCATACTTAATCACAAATTATTAAAAATATTCCCTGTGAGATAAGGAGCGAGAAATGGTTGTACACAATTACCATTTTCATTGAGGTGAAGGTGCTAGACAATAGAATAAAACCAAAAATAATCTATGACTCCATACTGATATGAATAAAAGAGAAGAGAATGCTTCCCCTTTACTGAAGAATGCAATTAATAAAGTAGAAGGGATGGTGTATTTAGAAAATCACCATTTGATAAACTATCGCAGTAATAATTAATCAAGCCAAGAAACACTGACGGATGCTAAACCTAGTGAGAAAACACGATGGAGAACGGTGTATTTACATAGTCTTGAAGTGTTTCCTCACAGCATACTTACTAATTACAAAGAAAAAAGAGTAATTTTAAATGGAGAAAAGCAGATGAAACCACCGTAACAAATGATCAAGTAATGGGGCAAATCAATATTGTGTCCTTCTTGGTAAAAAAAAAAAAAAAATGAGAACACAGCCAAAAATGTATAACCTGAATCTAATCATCAGAAACCATCAGATTAAACCCAATTTGAGAAATATTCTGGCCTGTAACCTTCAGCTAGTAAGGTTATAAGAGGTAAAGAAGTACTGAGAAGAGTAAGAAAATGCTCCAGACATCAAAGGAGACTACAGTAACATGATGACTACCTGCAGCAGGTCATCCTGCAGTGGAACCATTTGCTATGAAGTACATGATTGGGACAACTAGTGAAAATTGATGCTGAGGATTTAGCTCAGTGGTTACAGTACTTGCCTTGCAAGCACGAGGCCCTGGGTTCGATCCCCGGCACCAAAAAAAAAAAAAAAGAAAGAAAGAAAGAAAGTCGAATGAGATCTATGAATTAGGCAACTGTGATATATCGGTGTTCATTTCCTGGCATTGATGGTTGTACTATAGTTGTGCGGGAGAAGGTGATGTCTGCATGAATTATGCACTGCAGTGTGTGAAGTTGATGGGGCATCCTGTCAACAGCTTAACTCTTAAGTGGCTCATAAAAAGCTTTTAGGTAAAGTTTTAAAACAGCCACAAATAATCTATGGAGTGAGAAATCAAAATAATGGTTACTTTTGCCTGGGGAAATTGGGAGGGAAGCGGAGACTTCTGGATCTACCAGACGTGATGATTGGGCGAGGAGGAGTGTACCTTTTGGGAGCATCATCGAGCTATATGCCCACGACTTGTGCGTTTTTCTACATGCATTTCATTCCAATTGAAAAACAAAAGAAACTCACTCTGATATAAATGAATACCTTAAATACAAACACTCATACAAAGAGTTTCGCGAAATCCCTCCTGTCAAGACGCTCATCCTGCTGCAGTATTTTCCACATGCTTGAAGATAATTCACCAACAGGTACCTATACTGCTTCCCATTCTGGGACACTAGCATTTGGAATACTTCTGTCTCTTTGAAAATGTGGAGCCAGCCAGTCACACAAGCATGTGAAGAAAGAGTCTTTCTGACCCAGAGGAGAGCAAGCCAAGGGAACAAATCAAGCAGATTTAAAGTTGCTTTAATGTAAATTCCAAGTGACAGTGTTGGGGTGGGGGGCTCTTTGTTATTTCTAGTCTTACTGTTTATCTTAAGCACCTAAAGCTGTTGTCTGTCTCATTCCAATTAGTATATACATATATAGATTGATTGACTGATTGATGGATTGATTTAAGAAACATTCAGACAAAGTGGCAGAGGGGCTGGACTTGTGAGCGAGGGAGAGGAAGCACACGTAGAGGTCAGAACTCACAAGGCCTCAAGGGCAGGGGAAAGGATCTGAAATTTATGCCATGTGCGTAGGAAACTTTTGCAGGTTTTCCATCATCAGGAGGAGACTCAGCCTTACTTAGGGACCCCGTGCAGAAGCAGATGCATTTCTTGCCTGGCCTGGCTCCCCAGCAAGGGGCTGGTGGGCCTTAACGAGAGCTTCGTGGAGAGCACTTTGGCAATCTTTGCTCTCCGGGGCCGGGCAGTGACCACTGTGTTCCCAGCCTGCCTCGCTCCACCTACCGCCCCCCTAAATATCTTGGACCAGCCCATGATACAGAGACCCTTTTTCCCAGCTGCTTTTCCACAGAAACGTGATTGGATGCTGCTTCCTCTAATGCCCGGTTTCTCTCTGGGGCTCCTGTGCGCTCTGGAGATCACGCCATTGGTGACCTCTGAAAGCTGGGGCACTTGTCTACACCCAGCCTGCTCCTCCTACTCCCTACAGGAAGTAGTAAGTGGCCCTGGAAGGAGGAGTTTTTTTCCATTTCGTGTTCCTTTTTCTTGGGGGTGGGAAGAAGAGTTCTGGAGGAGAAGCCAGGGCCCTTGCACTGAGCTATATCCCCATCTCTCTTTGTTTTTATTTTTAATTTTGAGATAGGTTCTCCTAAATGGCTAAGTTCACCAGGCTGGCCTTGAACTTGCAGTCCTCCTGCCTCAGCCTCTCCTAGCGCTGGCTGTGACCGTGTCTAGTTCATTCTCCATGGTTTTGATTGTAAAATTGAAACCAATCACGTAAGTGGATTTTATCCTCCCTGACTTTCTGTTGTTCTCCTAAAAGTCCGAATGAGAGTTTTCTAATCACATGCCAAGTTCTGAAGCTTCCTGCCATCCCACTGGAGTCCTGAGCAAGGGAAGGAGCTCAGGGAGTTTGATTTTTGAAAGGAGCCCTTTAAGAAACTGCAAGTGAGTGGTGCACATGTGCAGTGGAGACCTTCGGTGGTCCCTCTTTGACCTTGAACTCAAGGAAACATCTTCAGAGGAACCAGATCGCATTCTACTTTGCGAGCCCAACAAGGCAAATGCCAAAGATTCCAAGCGTCAGGCTTGGTTGTTTCAGAGGTGAGCCTGCCCACAGTCTGCAGAACTTCACGGGTCTCAGAGCTGAAACCGCGGCATGAGCCTACCCAAGCTCCAAAAGTTAAGCCCTGTTCCCAAGGACAGCAAACCCAGGGCGCTACCTGTGGGAGACTGTCCACTCTGCTGCTACTGCGCTGAGGAGCCTCAGTCTGGCCAGGATCCACGCCAGCTGCTTGCAGGTGGAGAAGCTCTCGCTGGACAAACTTCCATTGCCCACACAGGACTATGACAGCCGGGAGGAGACAATCCCACACCTCCCCTGTTTGGAATCAATTGTGGCATAAACTGAGAATCAGTTACTCACTTAAGAATCACATCAACTTTGTGACTGGCAAAGATGGATTTGAAGAAGTCACCTGGGACCAAGAGTAAGCATGGCTGTCCTGCAACTCCCCCCACTACACACACGCGCATACACACACATACACACATGCGCATGCGCACGCGCGCGCGCATGCATCAAAGCTCCAGGACACAATGATGACAATAATTTCTACTTGTCATGCACCTGGGGGACAGTGAAGGGTCCCAGAACCCCAGAGAGAGCTGTCACGTAGGAAGATGTAATCAAAAAATACAGTGAATGCTTAAAAAATTTTTTAATTTATTTTAGTAAAAGACACACTGCCATTAATCCCCCACAAAATATTCCCCCTCATTTTGAACACATTTATCCCATTATTCTTCCCACTTTCTTTTTTGGGTTGAGGTGCTGAGGATTGAACTCAGGGCCTTGCACTTGCTGGGAGAGCACTCTACCTCTGAGCTAAATCCCCAACCCCTCTTTCTACTTTCTGAAGCAGCTCTGGAAGTCCTCTTTCATAAGTGTCTTTAGTTGCACTGTCATGGCTGCCTCCATGTCTGAATCAATTCAAAACAATTGCCTTTCATGGTCATTTCAACTTTGGGAAGAGCCAGAAGTCACATGGTGCCAGATCCAGTGAACAAGGTAGATGAGGACACACTGCAATGTTTTTTATGAGCCCACCTTTTCCTTAGATGGCACTTGGCAGCAGCACTCACTTTATTTGTTTAATCATACCTTGTAAAGAAACTCACGAAAGAGAGCCTCCAGAATTGCTTCAAAAAGGGGTACAAATGATGAGTTAAGTGTGTTCTAAGTGCGGGGGAGTATTTTGAAGGAGATTAATAGCTATGTGTCTTTTACTATAATAAATGTTTTTATTTAAACACACACTGTACTTTTTGATCACCCCTTGTAGACATGGCCTTGGGTCACTTGGCTGTGGACCAGCAGATACCAGATGCGGGACACGGCACCGGCCTCAAGGGCAGGAGCTATTCTGTGGGAGGGAGAAGATTCCCTTGACCATCCCCCTCTCCAAAAGAACCAAGATCTAACCTTGCCTGATTATGCTGCTATTATTAACTATGTTCTCCCAAGTACTCTGAGTTGTCCCTTCAAGAGAGACATGAAGACATAAATGTCTGAAAAAGTACAGCTAGAAGAGACAAGGACAAATGGCAGAAACGAGTAGAAGTGGAGCATCCGGCAAAGGAGAATTAGCAAAGGTCAGTCATGAAGCTGAATGCCAAGAACCCCTAGTAGAAACTGAGGCCATTAGCCGGCAAGCTAAGGTCTCACAGCGAACCTAACTGTGGTCTGGTAGGCAGGAAGAGGGCTTGAAGGGAAATCATCCTTCACACGATATTTAAACACATAGTAGCACTGAAAAGCACTAAAATATAAAGCATTTAAATCAAACGATTGAAGGAATTTACTTCAAAAAAGATTAATCGCAAGAAAATTTAGAAAACATTAGACGGCACCTGCATTCATCAAACTCTCAAGCATATTGAAGGGAAAAGGGATCTGACGGAAGATGAGAGTTCAAAAAACATACCAAACCTAAAGACAAATTTAAGGCAACTCATAAAGCATTGCAAAATTTTAAATGGCATTAGAAGTAGTGTGGATCCCAATATGCAAAGTGAAAAATCCAGCAATGTGGATGAGAGCTTTGAAAAACCTGTCAAAATACAGGGCAAAGGACAGAAATCAAAGTGATCAGAGTGATGCGGAATAAGAAGGAAAAACAATGAAAATTTCATGTAATGAAAGCTGGTCATGCTGGACAAAAAAAAACAAATTAAACAGGAACAGCAACAAAATATTTCTCACATTTTTAAATCTTCAAATTTAAAGGATTAAATAAAGTAAAAATGATTCTAGTTTATGATGATTACTTCCTGATGGTGGGGCAGAATGCTGGAAAAATTACATTCTCATATTCTTTAATTAATACAGTAAAACACAATAAAATGCAGCAAGTGTATCTATAAAGACAAATAAAAATTTAGGCAGGACTATAGTTAGATGCATGCAGTCTTTTAGGAGGAAAAAATTGCCTCATTTGCTCTTAAATGCACACATAACTGCAACAGCTCTCAGCTGTGTCTAAATGTTGGCGTCACTTAGAGAATCTTTAAAAACATGGTATTTGGGTCTCCCCTCCAGAAAAACCTGTTCAGAAGGCCTAATTGTGTGATTCTACGCCACCAACAGGATCTTCTGTTCTTCCTCGCTTTCCTGATGGAAAGAGAGTGGGGAAGGAAGGGGGGAAATCCAGGCCCTGCAGGGCATGAGAACTGTGTACAAGGGATGAGTAAAAATACGACGAATGTTAAAAAAATGTTTAAACTTATCATAGTAAAAGACACCTTGCTGAGAACAGTGTGATACTTGTGTTCAAAGTGAGGGGAGTATTTTAAATATTTTGAGGGGGCAGTGTGTTTTTCTACTGCAATAATTTTTTAACTTTAATCATTCACCATATGTTTTGATCGCTCCTCATATGAGAAGCAAAAGAACATCAGAGCCAGGAACAAGGGAAATGCACAGTGTGACTCTCAGGAGGAACCTTTCGGGCCACAGCTGGGGCTTGGTGCACAGTTCACCACCCATTTCGCGCATCCATACCTGCTGCCGAGGGCATTACGATTGAAGGTCCTTCTGGCAACAGCACAAAGCCTCACGTCTTCACATCTCCAGTGTCTCCCAGCAATGACTAGTTTGCATTAAAGCCCCCACCGAATGAATCCCACTCCTGCCCAGGACGATGCTTGCCTCTGTCCCCACTGGGTGTCCCTCCTCCATACGCCTTCTCTCCACGGGTTCATTGTCCTCCCAGAGTTGTGCACCCCGAGGTGGACACCTGGCTCACACAGAGGAGCAACAGCGCAAGAGAATTCTCCATCTATGAGTGTGCCGCATCTATCTTCCAGTCTCTTTCTCGGAGAGATGAGTCTCACCATTTAGGAAAGGGGCAAAGGCTGCAGTCCAGGTCCTGGTCAGCGTGGTACAGACCACTAGCGGCTCCCTCAGCTCCACCGTTAGAGTCGTGAAGGAAACATCTAACTCTGATGAACACAAAGCCCGTCTTGTCAGACACAGACAAAGGGGGAAAGGTGATCAGATAAGCTCATTAGGTCACAAAGATGCATTCTCTTACCCTAGCCAGAGACAGTGGATTTAGAAATCACAGCCTGGCTTCTTCCCCAGACCACAACTCCTCGCTCCGGCTGGGGGTACCCTGAGTCGAATTGGTATCGTTGTACCTCAGGAAAAGTCTCATCCGCAGCAGTGCCTGCCCTGCCCGCATGGGAACAAGGGAGCATGGAGGTTGATGGAGATGAGAAACACAGCTCCAAGCCCTAAACTCCGTGCTCCCTCCCTGCTGCTGGTGTGAACAGACTTTGGATCAGCCCCTCCGATAAAGTGTCAGCAACGGAGACTCTGAGTTTGGTCGTCCGGGATCCCTCTGTCTCAGGTCTCTTCCACCTTGACCTTAAATGTGCTGCAGTCAGGGTGTCTCAGCTGGCAAATGATTCTCCAGAATTGCCCCTTGGAGCCATGAATCAAAGCTCTAAGAGCAAAGAGAGCAAGATAAATCACGAAATGAGAGATCAATATGGGTTATTTATTAGAGACTCGGAGGTGCCGGCTGGTACTCCAACAGATCTGTGTGGCATTGCCTGGTAAATTAGGACAGTCACACCCTGGGAAATGATGTAAAGGATGGGGGAGGGGAGCTTCAGTCACAAAGACAGCCATGTAACGTTACTGAGTACACTGGAAAATTTAAAATCAAGTATGTTTAAGTAAATTGTATACAAATACACTAATCAGAATGGATAACCATTTTACACGTTAGTTGAGAACTATATGGTACAGGTAAAAATGCTTATGATTAGAAAGGGGAAAAAATAAAAAGACTTGTATATATACTAAATTTAAAAGTATAATTATTTTAGGAGAAAACTATAATGCCCCCAAATCATAAGCTTATATTATAGTAGTAGAATCACATAGAATTTTTCCCTACATATATTTCCATGAGATAGTTGTACTACTGCTAAAATGAAGTGTGTGTGTGTGTGCATGCATGTGTGTGTGTGTGTGTGTGTAATTAAGAAACAAGGAAGGAAAGAATAAAGATCAGAAGCCCTTGAAGCTTGAAAAGCTACTGTTTCATTTTATGAATAGGACACCCAGTTTGACTGTGGCTATTTGGCTTCCTGCCCAGAAAGACTAAAGCACATTGCAGTATCGGTTCAGCAATATCCTTAAGAGATATATACATTTAGGCACAAAGTACTTTGCAATGTATAAATTCCTACATAAAGCATTTTAATTTCATATAAAAAAAAATCCAGAGCTTATTCATGAGTTTTCTCATTGATATTCAATGAGGAAGTGATAAGAGAGGTTATTTCTCCATTGACAAGAAGAATCAACTGAGATGTGGGTAGCATATTCTAAACACACAAGAAAAAAGGGCTATTACGAATGGGAGAACATTTCTAGAATGGTTTGGTTTGATGTGTGTTAAATTTTCTTTTAAATTATCCTTCCCCAAACTTCTTGCATCTGATTTTAAATATATAAATCTGGCCTAAAATAATGACGTTAAAAAGGTTTTGTCCTCTCCTTCTAGCCATTTTCCCAATAAGAGACATAAGCATAATTTAAACAGGTAGGTGAAATATTTAATCTAATAAGTGATGCTTTCCCAAAACCAAAATTGCTTCTTGTTAACATCTGGGTTCCACAGGTGGGCCAAAAGAATACAGCTACCAAAATGATGGGTGGACACTGGAAATTTTATTGATTTCATGGTGGCCACTACATTATTAGACCTATATCCAAAATACATAGTCTTTATAAGTGTTAAGATTGAAAGAGAAGGAAATAGAAAGGGGGTAGGGAGGGCGGGAGGGAAGGGCAGAGAGACAGAGACAGAGATGACAGAGAGAGAGAATGTGAAATTGAGAGACCTTCCTTGCAAACCTGTTCATAATCCACCCTTAGCTCCAGCAAGCTGCTCCCACAGCTCTGTAACTGCTCACATTGCATCACAGAGAATGGAGTGTAACAAATCAGCCTACGGTGTAACCGTACCCTCCCCTCAAACAGGTTACCTGAGAGTCCTCTCCTGTGATGCTCCAGTAAAAATTCTTAAAGTTCTCAGCTTCTTTGGACATCTTGGCACCTTGGTTTCTCCCTGATTTAGAGCCTCAGTAGATCAGACAAACACCCCAAACTGCAGAGATCCAAACTAACAATTCCAGGGAGAAGAAAAACATTCGAAAGCAAGCAGGATGTTTGTTATCACAGTGCGGCCTTCTTGAATAAATAACTTGCTAAATACAGGGCTGTCACTTTACTTAATCCTAGAGCAGCTACAACTCTAAACTCCAGTGCTGAGACAGAGAGTTTTGTTATGCTTCTCCAGCTCAAACTCAAACCATGACAATATCACAATAATAGCAAGAGACTCTTATGAGGTCACTTATCTGCCTGTATGAAAGGACGTGGGGGAGATGGGACCCATGGACCGAGCTCAGAGGATGCACCAGATGCTCTGAGTCTGGTTGCACCAAATCTTTCTTCAGAGATGACTAACAGACTTCAAGCTTATGGAGAACCAGGCAGGTCCCTCAGGTAAGACATCTAAGCTACCAGAGAAATTCTAGAGATAGTTGTGACAAACATATTGGCCAGGAGAGTTTGCGACCCTACGTGTCCCTGGATTCTAGCTCCAGAGAATCTGACCTAATAATTCCGAAGTTCATGAATCTATAATGATGGCTGTCTCAGCAGATCACAATGTATCACTGGGTCAGGCCAGCTAGGGATTTCGACCTAAGAGTCTGAATTTCCTGAAGGAAAAGATTAACTACCCACTTAACCCACTTTCTGTTACAGGAGGAATGAAAAGATGCACAGAAAAGATAGAGACGGAGCTGAAGGGAAGGAATTCGGGCAGGTTACACAGCTCATCTGAGACAAGAAGGTAATTATCTCAGAATAAAGCTTTTAAGAATCAAAGCAGCATTTCTGTTTTTTCTCTGGGGTTCTGGGGATCAGAAATCTACATTTGGAAACTGGATTTGGGTGCTGTATTGTTGTTTAATGATCTGGAGTCGCTTGCTTTCTTTGGCAATCTTTGCTTCCCTGGGACACATCAAGCTTGATAAAGAAAAGTGTGGAGGAAAAATTTACAGAGCTAATATTTCTACTCACTTTGTCAAATGAGACTATAAGTACACATCTGAGGCGACCCGTAGTCTCTCCTTCAAGCCCAAGATAGACCATGTCTCATCACAGTGGTGGGGTCCCATCCACTCATCTGGCCTCACCTGAAGCCCACATTTTTACCATGTTTGCTTCATGGCCACCTCTTATTGGACAACATCAAGATGCCTTGCCTGGTTAATGATCTAAGATTTTACATTCCTGATTTATATATCACCATCTTGTGCTTCATCTCATTCTAATGTGTTCATATTTGGTTCAGGTCCTATCAGGTAGCAAGCTGCAGAATCTCTCATCCCTAGATTGCTCTGTCCGCTCTATTTGACCTATAAATGCACCACAGTATGTCCTCAGGTACTGAGATACTTCCCCCTTTTCACCCAGTTTTTATAGCAAGTTCTGTACACCATTTGGCCCTTGATCTTTTTAACTGAGCCTTAATATCTGATTCTACTTCTGAGCGAAGTGGATGCATGATCCCTGGGAAAACCAGTGCTGGTGACGTAATTTTACCAATATTACCTAGAAGTGATCTCAATGAAGGATTGACTTTACTCTCTGTTTACACACACACACACACAAATTTTTTTAAAGACTCAGCACTAACATACCTAAACAAAAATCATTCTCTCTGGCAGATGCCACCTAACACTTAATTAGATTCTATCTAACAACTCTGTACAGAATAACAATTCACTAGTTACTTAGGGATGCATTTTCCAACAAGATTACACTGAAGTACCTACCAGTAAGGTAAACTGCTTACATTTAAACATTCTAGGAATGCTTTATGAAGATTTTGTAGTGTTCACTGGATGCAAGCACCAGATGTTCAAATCTTCCTGGCTAGAATTATTAGGGCCAGAGGCTGTCCACTAGAGTATGGGTAACAAGGTACCCATAATTGAATTCTGAAGAAAATATTATCTCATCCCTTACCCCTGGGGAGTTGGGGTGGTCTTCGATAATTAAGACATATCTCCTGACTAGATTCTTTAACTAGAAAATAGTGTCAACCCTCTCTAATGCTTAGCTGAATGTCAGGGTACATGGATCTGCCCTAATTGTATAGTAGAGAATATGTGCATTCACATTTTTTGCCCAAGAATGTTTCTCCTTATCTTCTGTGCTTCTAAATAGTTATCACAAGTCAATTAGGGAAATCGATATTCATAAATAATTACTTCAAAGATTTTCTCTTCATCCTCCTAATAATCTTTACTTAATTCTCAGCACATAAGATCTTCCAGTTGTCGCCAGCCCAGACAAAGTCTACCTAGCTGCACTTTCATAGTATATAATGTTCAGGCATATAATACAAAGCAGCCTAACAGAGTTGTAATAAGATCTGACTACATGGGAGTCAGTGTACTAAGTGCTATCCCTGCATGGCCTTATTTGACTCTTAGAACAACTCTTTCAGCTGATTGCTGTTATTTCTCCCACTTTAGAGATGAGAAAACTTAGACATAGAGGTCATATTACAAAAGGTCACATACCTGTTAAGTCATAGAGCCAGAATTTGGACCTAGGCAGTCTAATCCAGAACTTCTAAGTTGAACTGTTCTACCATATACCTTTCCTAAAGTGATGACTGGAGGTGCAGGGGGCACTATATTTCATTCCTGGATGTGGCCTCTATGGAGCAACTTCAGTGGTTCACTTATTTCTGAAAGACCATGGTAAAGGATGCCTCTGGAGGACACCAGCAGCCATCATCATTGAGGGATCTCTTTCTGCAAGGGAGCCAAGCAGACAGGGCAAATGCATCCCGGCACCGAACCTGACGGCAGATTGGTAGATCTCAATGATCTTTCATTTTTGTTCCTCAAACTGTAATACTGATCGAATGAGACTATGAAACCTCCAAACATGACCCCACAGGCGTGAGCGGCTAGCTTGAAAGGGCACTGTGCTGTCAGAGAGCCCCCGCCGGAGGCATGCGGGCAGGTGAGAGTGTCGTGCGTGTGTTCTTGCAGGACAGTAACGGTCAGTCTGAGCTCGCAAGACCTCGATTTCAAAGGGTCAGTAGGAAAACAGAGACAACTTCTAATGCAACCACCAGAACACAGCTCAAACTTACTCAGGTAAACAAGGCTTTATTGGTTCATGGGCCTGGGAAGTCCGGGTGTAAATATTTTTCCAGACAAAGCTGATTCCAGTACTCAAGGTGGTCAAGGCTCCTCACTCACTGTGTGGACCTGTCCACTCTCTGAGCCCCAGAGTGGCCTCCTTCCTGAACAGCTCTTGCCTGGTGACAGACGAGATGGCTGAAGAGGGTTCCGGGCTTACATCCTTTTGGTTTCTAATTCCAACAGAAAGATGCTGGTCCCTCACAAAGTCCACAACTCGGTTCTTGGGGAGACTATCATTTGTCCAGCTTGGAATGGCCACTAACCAAAATCAACCCCCAGAGGGAGGTGCAGAGATGATACTATGGTGAGAAGCTTAGGTCACGTGTCCGCGCTGAGAGCTGGGAAAGCTGAGAATGTGCAAGTGGAGGAGGAGCTAACAGCCCCACTCGTGGACTGGGAGAAGAGTCTCCCAGAAGAACCATACAATTAAGAAAGCGCTGTAAACAAAACCCTTGTTCTATAATATATTGGCAGTAAGCTACAGCTAACTGTGCCTATATTCCTCATTTTGCCCAGGAAAAAAAATAACAGGCTTTCTCTGATAGGCAACTTGGGTTGCCTTCCTAGAGTACTTACAGAAAGTGGAAGAGAAGCAACACAGTACTGCTGGGTTTCCTGTTGCGGAAGACCCGGGCCCCACAGTACAGCGATGAGCACTCGGAACTCTGAAGCGAAGAGACCTCGTCAGGTGGCCTAACTGTGATACAGAACAGCCTTGTGCATGTGGGTAAGTGTCCCCGCTTTCTGGTACCTCCTGGGTAGATGTTTAGACAGAAGACCAGCACACTCTGCCCAGCTCAGAGTTGTACTTACAATGTGACTTTTAAATTTGTTTTCCTTTCATCTGCGTGTCAGTTCTCATCTATATAGATGGGGGTAAGAGATTATCTCTAAAATC
>PVJO010016966.1:0-40465 GCA_004026905.1 Hystrix cristata
TAGTTCAGTGAACTGTCCCGGGGTCAATCCCTGATACCTAAAAAAAAGGTACATGATCAAAAGTGGCTTATTAAAAAGAGGACTGAGCTGACTACTAAATCAGAAGTTTGAGTGTGGGTGAGACGGGAATGATACAGGCATTGAAATGGTATCTCCAGGGATATGGCTGCTCCTGTTTGCCTGACCTGCTGTGCATATTACACAGCACTCAGTCCACTGGCTGCACATGCCTATGCCCCCGAGCACTGTATTTGGAAATCATAAGCAAGAAAGAGGGAAGGTGAGAGCTGTAGCTAAGGACTATTTATATATATGAGTGGCTCCAGCCTATTGTAAAACCTTGCATCAAGTTTGACAAAACGCTGCTACAACCAAGAGTGGAAAAATGATTTTGCCAGTTTTTGAATGTACCTATACTAAAATCTTAATGGAGTTTTTGTGGACCGATAGATGATCTTTATTGATTAAGTGCTTTGGCTTGTGTCTACATGTTCCCCTAAAATCTCACGCCATCATGGTGGGGGTGCTTTTCAGAGAGGGCTGGATCTAGAGTGTGTGATTACTAAATCAGTCCACTGATTGGTTTGGCACCTTTCTGGTTGTGGGTAATGGAAAGGCCCACCCTGGGTGTGAGAGCTGCTTGTCCTAGGGGTGTGTAGACAGGATAGACTATAAGGGACAGAAAGAGGCCTGCGGTCATCACTTGCTGCTTTCTGCTTGCCACTTCACTGCTGGCTACCTTCCGGCTGCCCTGCTTTGCCATGGACTATTTCTCCTCTGCGCTGCCCCTCTGCCTTGGAGCCAGCTGACTACATACTGAAACCTCTACAAACAGTGAGCCAAATAAACCTTTCCTCCATATCTTTGGGTTTCATATAGTTTGTCTCAGCAATGAGAAAAGTAACTAGGACATTAGGATAATTACCTTTTTGTGATTTTTTGGTTTAGCAACATTGAGTCAACCCTTAATGATGAAATCATTGGTTTCTCATTTAAAAACCTTAGTAAATTAATAAACTTGCAGGTGAGACCATCTTTCTTTAGGCAGTGGGACTGGTATTCGACATTATAATATTTCTATAGTTTTTTTATCGTTCATGTTTTATGTACTTTTTTCTTCAATATACTGATCTTTCTTTCTTTTGGATACAAACACAACAGTGGAATTGTTAGACTATGTGCTAATTCTATTTCTAAATTTCTGATGATCCTCCATATCATTTGAGGGGTGCTAGGGATCAAACTCAGGGCATTCTGCTTGCTAGGCAAGCACTTTACCACTGAATTAAACCCCCAATTCCCCATACCATTTTACATAATGCTTGCACTAGTTTATATTTCTACCAAGAGTACACAAGGGTTTCCAAGGCATCTTTGACATTTTTTTGTTTATTTTACCTAAAATGAGAGGAACTACATTTCCAAAGAGCACATCTAATGATATTTATATAGCAGGCAAAATCAACATATAGATTTAGCTATGTGAATGCAAAGAGTTAAAACTAAGAGCATTTCATCGGACGCATTTTACAAACTCAAGAATTCCACAGTGGTCATTAGCTCTATCTCCAAGGAGCTCTTGGTGGTCTTTCTTCTTCATCTCTTTCTCTAAACTTGAAAAGAAAGTTTTCTGCACAGGATGAATTACAACTCTGAAAGAAATCTTCACCTGAGACAGGACACTGCTGTGAGTTTCTACTTTGATAAAGAAAAGGTGATGATGGATAATACATTATTCAGGTGAGCCCAAGATATGCTGCTGTGAAATAAAACCTCCAAATCTTAATAGCTTATCAAAATCAAAGGAGTGTTTCCTATGTAGTACGTCCAAAAAGAATTGACAGGCAGAAGTCTGCTCACCAGATCCCATCGGGGAATCAACTGTACAAAGGTACATTAAGTCATTTTCTCAGTACAAGACTCAAGATTCATTGTTGCCTTTATAGAGAGGGCCCGGGCCGCACAGGAAATTAAGTGCTTTAGCCTGCAGAGATGTGTACTAACTTCACTCACATTTCTTCAGCCCATAGTAGTCACGTGACTATGCACTTAGGAGTAAAGAAAAAAATATGTATTGGTGAATATTGGTTTACATCTGTCCCATTTACTTTGTTTCACTCTTACCAACTCCTTTAAAAAAGTATTTATATTGAGTCTCCACACGGCCTTGACCCAGCACTTGCAAACTTTTTCTAACCCCGTCTTGACAGAGAGCAATCTAATATAAATGTCATTGACAAACCGGGCTTGGGGACAGGAACCTGCACTCTCAGCACTCTGAGAGGAGAGCGGGGAGACCAACCGGAGCCCGGCCTGGAGTTTTTAGTGACTTACCAAGATCCTGTTCCTGTCTCAAGATAAACAACAGAAAGGGTTGGAGATGTAGCTCATTTGCTGCTACTGCCAAAAATAAATAAGTTAATAAATAAACGAACAAAAATGAAAAAGAAAGAAGGAAAGAGTGAAGGAGTCACCAGTATCTGTCATGTTCACACTTCTTTGTACTTAACCTATACAATATTCCTAAAACAAGTAAGTGGTAAATAGTTTAAAACCTTCTATCCACTGGATAATGATTCTTGAAATGGTCTTCCAAACTCCCCAGCATGCCTTAGATCCATAGTAATTTCTACCTTACCTTATCTCATTGTTTTCTCTCAGTTTTTTATTCTGAATTTTTGTGCTGTCCTTTTCCCCATAACACTCACTTGCCTATTTTCCTTCCTCCCTTTCTCTTTCTTCTTTTTTCCCTTCTTTCCTTCTTTCCTCCCATTCCTCCATCCCTCCCTCTGTCCCTATTGGAGGGCTTATATTTTTCTATTTATTTGAATTTTAGTAATATTAAATAATGATAAAGTCTTAGTAAAGAACTTTTAAGTATTTTCTAATTTTAACTTAATTTACTGTTTTAAACTTTTATCATTTTAGACATCTTCGGTGTCCACAGTTCATTGAATGAAGTGCATTTATATCCTCATGCTGCCATTTCCACCATTCGTCTCCAGAACACTTTTTTATTCTCCCAAACCAAACCTCTTTATGTACTACTGAAAAGTAATTCCCTGTACCATTTGTCCTACAAGTTTCCAGCTATTAGGGATCCCCATTCCACTCTCTCTCTATGAAATTGTCTTCTCTAGGTATGTCATGTAAATGCAATCATACAGTATTTGTCCCTTTGTCACTCTGGCTTATTTCACTCAATTTGATGTCTTCAACTTCGTGTAGCAGAATCTCTTTTCAGTTAAAACCTCAGCAATGTTCTATTGTGTGCCTTCTTGCTTTCCCTTTCATCTGTCAATGGAAAAGTGGGTTGTTTCCATCTTCTGGATTTTGTGAGTACACATATATATCTGTTTGAGATTTTGCTTTCAAATACTTTGAGTGTTTATTCAAAAGTGGAATTTCTGCTAATTCAATTTGTATTGACACATATGATAATTCTGTTTTTACTTTTTCAAGAAACTATCATGCTGTCTTTGTACTTATTACATCCTCATGAATAATGAAAGATTCCAATTATTACACCCTTAACAATGTCATATAGTTTTGATTTGAATCCCCTTAGTGGTCACTGATTTGGGCATCTTTCCATGTGTTTATTGGACATCTGTACATCTTCTTTAAAAAAATGTCTTTAAAGTCGACTTTTGGATGTGGCTGTCCATTTGTTTATTTTCAATTATAGCTTTTTTTTACATGTACTGAGTATTAACTCTTTATTAGAAATATGACTCAAGTGTTTTCTCTCCTTCCATGGGTTGACATCACTCTACTGATAGTGACCTTTCGTGCAGACAAGTTTTTAATTTTGATGTAGTCAAATGAATCTAGTTTTCTTTTGTTACTCATGCTTTTGGGTCCTGCCCAAGAAATCACCGTCTGGTGAAATATGAAATTTCCCTGT
This sequence comes from Hystrix cristata, assembly GCA_004026905.1. Classification (NCBI taxonomy): domain Eukaryota; kingdom Metazoa; phylum Chordata; class Mammalia; order Rodentia; family Hystricidae; genus Hystrix; species Hystrix cristata. Next base: position 3,908 of record PVJO010016966.1, read on the forward strand.
GTTACAATTTATACTAGATCTCTTACCCACCAAAGCTTCATGTGCTCAGAAGTGGGGCTTTGGGGAGGTGACTGAATCATGGAGATACAATACTCATCACTGATTAGTCCACCAATGGATTTATAGCTGAATGTGGTGTGGTGGGAAGAAGTAGGTACCAATGGGCACAACCCACAAAGGTGTACTGTCTCCCTGACTCCTGCCTGACTGCTATGGACTGTTTCTACTCTGCGATGCCCTCTGCCATGCTGCCCTGCCTTGGAACTAGCCAACTATGGACCGAAACCTCTACAAACTGTTAGCCAAAATAAACCTTTCCTCCTTTAACTTGTAGGTGTCAGGCATTTTGTCCCAGCATTGAGAAAGTAACTAAGACATCTCCAATATTTTCTTATAAGGGTTTACTATTTTACCATACATTTAGTTCTTTAATTTATTTCAAGTTAACTTTTGTATAGAGTGTTAGGTAAGGGGCCGGCTTCATTCTTTGGCATTTTGGTATCTAGTTTCCCCAATACCATTAGTTGACAAGACTATTCTTTTCTCATTTAATGGTCCTGACATCCTAGCTAAATGTCATTTTACCAATTTGGTAAGGACTTACTTCTGGGCTATATTTTCTTGCACTGATATTTGTGTCTATCTTGACATCAGGATCACACTGTATTTTATTACTGTAGCTTTGTAGAAAATATTAAAGGCAGCAATTTGAGATCTCTTACTGGTCTGTTTCAGTATAATTTGACTATTCATAGTTTCATGAGATTCTATATGAATTTAGGGGACAATTTTTCTATTTCAGGAAAAAAGCCCCTGGGCTTGCTACAGGAATTTTAGAGGTTTCATTGAATCTTCGGGTACTACTTTGGGTAATGTGTACATTTTAACATATTAACTCTTCTAGTCTGTGAACACCGATCTTCTTTCTGTTTGTGTGTGTCTTTAATTTCTTTGAGCATTTTTTTAGTTGTCAGAATTCAAGTATTTTTGCCTCACTGGTTAATTTTATTGTTAAGTTTTTTTCTTTTTGATGATATGACAAGTTGAACTGTACTTGTAATTTCCTTTTAAATTATTTAATCTACATATACAGAAACATAGCTCTTTTTTGGTATGCTTATAGTATCTGCGCTTTCTAAATTTATTTATTAGATCTCACACAGTTTTATTGACTCATTGAAGATTTCTACATGTAAGATTATACCATCAGAAAACAATGATAAATTTGCTTCTTGTTTTCCAATTTGGATGAGTTTTTTTCTATTTCTACTTTCTTTGTAACTATGATGAATAGATCTAGTGAAAACTGGCATCTTGTCATGTTCCTGATGACATAGGAAAAGCTTTCAGTAGTTCATCATTGAATGTGATGTTTGTTGTGATTTTTCATATATGTACTTTATTATATTAAGAGTTTTTTCCTTATTCTTAGAAAACATGGTGTTGAGTCTGAATAAATGTAGGTGATCACATTTTCTTTTTCCTTTATTCTCCTCACAATTTTTTTTTTTTATTATGGTCGATCTTTATGTGTTTCCTTGCCCTCCAGGAATAAATCCCACATTTGGCATGTTGTGCAATCTTTTAAATATGCTCCTGAGATTTGTTTGTCGTATTTTACTTTTAATAAGCAACTTATTTAATAAGTTCAGTGATGATTGAATTAGGTGGATGAGTATTTTGTTGAGGACTTTGGTTCAATGCTCTTAACTGACACTGACTTGAGGTTTCTTGGTTTTTTTCTAAGACAATTTTCATTTCCTCTGGTTTGTTGAATTTGTTAGAATCCATTCATAAACCTTTCTGACGATCTTTTTCATTGTAAGGGATCAGTTGTAATGTTCCCTCATTCCTTACCAATGTTATCAGAAGTATTTTCCATTTTTCTTTGCTATTTTAGCCAAATATTTGTCAATATTATTTCTGTTTACGAAGAAAAATCCCAACTTTTTGTTGTACCGATTGTTTGAAAGTATAACTCTGTTTTCTGTTTGTTGTGGTTTGAATGTACGTCCCTCAGCAAGTGGATTGTGCTTGCTAATGGGATTCGGGGACATGATCATGGAGACTGTACCGTCTTCACTGAATCAATCTACTGATGAGAATATTATTTGATAGTACACACGGCAGTGATGGAAACAGGATGTAGGGCCTAGTTCAAGAAAGCGGGTCTGGGAAGTGACTCTGAGACTGTTCATCCCACCTCCTTCCACTGAGATGTTTCCATCTCCTTGCTTCCCACTGCCGTGAGGTGAGCAGCTTTCCTCTGCCACACACTTCTGCCATGTCGTGGCCTTGCAGCAGGCCTAGAGCAAGAGGGCCAAGTGAGTGTGGACCATGCTGTGGCTTGCACCTTGAGCGTCCCCCACAGCCTCGTTTGTTCAGAGGCGGGGTTTTGAGAGTGGATTCACCACCACAGTATGAAGACTTGAGGTCTTTGTCATGCGAAGACTTTGGGTGTTCCCCTCAGACAGAGCTATTTTCAAATGTCTTTTTTTATGTGACATTCTAAATCCTATTTATTCTATGAGCTTTCAGTCTTCTGTTTTATTCTTCATTCAGTAATCTCTTGCCTCAAGTGTCTGCAGGCTTGTAGTCTCTTTGGCTTGCAGGAGCCACATTGAATGCTCTCCCTGTGTTTTTCTGTTTGTTTGTTTGTTTGTTTTTGTTGTTGTTTTTGTTTTGTTACCAGGAGATCGTACTCGAGACATCCTAGACAGCTGAGAACATTGCAAGTTAAATCTGCTCTACTCTGTCTCAGGCAAAGAGTGAAAAGGAGAGCGCTGAGCCATGCTATACCACAAAGAGAAGAACAGGGCCACGTGAAGTTTTCTGGTGTTTTGAATGTGTCTTCTTGATTGGCCGCTCACCTGGTTACTGTACATCTCTGAGTGACTACCGGAGCTTACAAAGAGTTATTTTAGGTAATTTCTATCAGTGTCCTTACTGATCTCATTGAGGAATAAAGATCTGGACTTTTGTGATACATCATTTTGCTAATATCACTCCAAAATTAATTCTTAAACTAAAGCAATAACATAGATATTATAAACAAAGTCTTTTTTTCAAATAAGATAACCATAACACCAAAAGGCTGAGTGAGCTTGCCAAGGTCACCTAGGAAGTAGCAAGCACAGTAGGTTCTGGACCATATTTCATAAGCCTAGAATTTTGGGGACTGGGTTTTACCTGGAGAGCCAGAAAATATTGGTGTGCCCATTTATTTTTTCTCATCTTTAATTAGCTTTAAATTTAGAAACAACACAGGAAGTAATAGGCTGATATGTAAATCCAGTTGCTATGTTGTAGCTAAGCAGAAAAAGTTAAATGGAGTCTGCTTATCTAAATTAAAAAAAATAGAAACATGTAAGGTACATTATTGATATAAATAACACAAAGAAGAAAAGCTAACTTTACTCTTCAGGTGTGCAGAGTACCTATGAGTAATGACTTTTTATTTTAGTTATTCTTTTGCTAAGTGTTTTGAAATCTACTGAGTAGGTAGGGTCGCCAGAAGGGTGATTTAGTGGAAATTGGAAAACAATCATTTTAGAAGAGTGTTTGATTTCAATATATATCTTGTTGTCTCTGGGAACCTCTCCCTTCTTAGAATTGAGACCACGTCTAGCAAGCAGTTGGCAGGAGGCAAAGGTCTGCAGCGAGGGACTACAAACAAGACAATTACTGGAATTCAGAAAAGCAAAAAAGGTTTTCCCCACACAGAGGAGTGAATATCAAAGAGCAGTTTTATCTTACACTCTAAATGAAATGCATCTGTCTTTTTCACTCTAGCTTGTGGCTAAGAGCCTGTGGTTGAAGGTCTATTTTCAGAGTCATCAAGAAAGAATCCTTTCCACAGTATCCAAGGATAAGCCTTGAAACAATGGCTTAGAGGGCTCAAATTATAATCCCCAGTAATGACCAATTGATACTGATTGTCACTAACATATGTATTGTTCTCATACATTTGCATGTAGCGCAAATTCTAATTCAAGCAATTATTAATGAACACTTTAATAGACCCAAATCTTAGAGTTTGTTGAAACAATGTGACTACAAGGTACTTTAGCTCATGGTTGCCTGAATGACAGGCAACAATTTAAATTGGATAAAACTTGATTCACGTATTCAGGGCACATTTGCAGTGTTTCCTTCATACCTACCACTAGGATAGATGTTGGAGTTGAAATAAAAAATTGAATAATACATGGTCCCTGCGCATAAGGATTTACAGGGTGAGCTGCAGCAGAGAGGCACAGATAAGCATGAGGTGGAAGTGAATTAATAATCACAGTGCACTATGGTGCATGCTAAGGTAAGAGTGCATACAAAATAAGCAGCAGAGAGGTGAGGAGATTCTGATGGCAAGAAGACTGAGTTTCCTCCCAGAAAACTCACCTTCTTTACTAGTACATCTTGGCCCCGGGCATGTCTGATGAACTAGTGCTCTACAGAAAGAACTAGCCATATGCTGGGTTTAAGAAGAAAGTCCACATTATGAGAAGGATGCAGCTATTTTAGATGGATGAAGAACAAAACCTTAGTTTTTGGAATGCTGAACATGCAAGGCCTTTACGGGGCCCACATTTCTATTTTCACAGAGTGGTGGTTGTTTCTTGCTCTGCCCAGCTCAATGAATGCATGTACAGGGACAAAAATGGCTGTAAAAGGTATAAGATTCAAATGAACAACCACTTGTAATACTCCAATGGAATGGAAGTTGAAAAGAGAGTGTCATTGTCTAGGTTTTAACTCCTCAAACACAATACTCACTTGGCAGCAGACAGTATCATGGCAGGGCTTAGGCTCCATGAGACCCACAGAGACTGGCAAGTTCCTAGAGGATCAGCAGTGCCCACCAGACATGCTTTGTAGTGTCCGTCAGAGGAAGAAGCAAAGCAGAGGAACTGCGTGGATAGGGGCTGGCCAACATGAAATAGCCAACAGAAGAGCAGCAGCCAGGTCCAGCAAGGGGCAGCAGTGCAGGGGAAACTCCATGCCCGCAGTGAGGCACCCAGAATGTGTTCAGTAAGAAACACATTGCTGGGCATGCGGAGAAGTCAAGGACTGCTGTTGCTGAGGGCTAGTTCTGGAGTGAATCATGAAGAGTTATGGTTTAAAACTACAGATAATAAGTTGTTGGTGTTAAAGTGATCCTCAAGTCTTACCCATTGAGAAAACTCAAGTAATATATGAACACACACAAAGTAGGGTGCCTGATACAAGGTAAAATGTGTGGAAGTTTCTTTTGTCCATTTTATTTTTATAAAAGAATCATGTTTATTGACTAATAATTCACATACCACAAAATTCAATCTACTTGACTTGTGCAATTCAAAGACATTTTAGTATGCACACAGAGATGTGGAATCATCATCATGATCTAATTTTAGAATATTTTCATAGCACCAAAAAAATGCCCTTCCTCACAGGCAGTTCTTTATTCATCTCTTCTCCCACCACACCCTCTCTTGACAACCATCCTTGACACTTTTCTCTGTATATTTGGCTATTAGGATTTCATACAAAGAAAGTATACAATATGTACTCTTTAGTAACTGGGTTTTGTCATTAAGACCTATTTATGTTGTTACATGATCAGTATTTCATTTCTTATTGGTGCCAGTTAATTTTCTATTGCATGGATAGAATATGTTTATTTCTTTATTAGTTGATGGGGACTTGAGTTGTTTCCATTTTATAGCAACTATGAGTAATGCTTCTGTGTCAATTTTTCTGGCTGTATTTTTCATTTCTCTTGGATATATACCTTGGGCTGGAATTATAGGGGCTCACATAGCTACTCAATGATTCTGGAGAACTGCTGCAGTGTTTTCTAAAAGGAAAAGCACCTATTGTTTTGTTATTTTAAAAATTTTTGTTTTTTCTAAAACAGTGCTCAATCCGGTGTCATGAATATGTACTTCTATGCATTCTTTAGCGTTATATTTTGACCCATTATATTTTCTCTATAATTTATTTCAAATTGGTTTATGCACAGTGTGTAGAAGAGGCCCAATTTCAGTTGTTGCGTAGAGACCTCTAGTTGTATTGGTGACGTTGGTTGAACGTTGGCTGAAAAGACTATTCATACCCCTGCTGAATGGTCTGGAAACCCCGTTCAGTCTGTGTATCAATTTAGGGAGTGTTGCCATCTTGACAAAAAGGAGACCTTGGGATTCTTGACCACACTGACCTGAAATAAAACACTTGGAAGAGCACCTGGGGAGGGACGACCATGCCAGTGAACTGCCTCTCTGAGTGGAATCTGTAGGCCCAGATCAGTAGCTTGTGTGAGTGGGTGCCTTGTCTTTGGCCTCACCACTCAGCATAGCTCCTCTTACACCGGGTGAGGAGCAAATTGGAGTGATTCGTACGATGGACTCACAGTTCTTGCAAAATTCAGTAGATTTTCTGGAATATATATTTTCATTCACTGTATGATAATTTCCAGAGATAAAATGGTTGACTTTGTGCTATTTTGCTTCATCGTTTGCTTCTGGTGGCTAAGTGATTATCTCGTGGGCGAAGTGCAGGCATCAACCTCCTAATGTGGTCTCTTAATTTCTTCCTAACTTTTCTCATAAAAGGTCCTGTGGCATATAAACACGGGCTCCTCTTGTCTTGCAGGCAGACATGCTCTTCTTTGTGCACATTCTTGAAAGAAACTATTATTATTGTGCCTAATCATCTAATATTGAAATAATTTTCTTTGAAAACTCAAAGCCAGCTGTATACTGTCTTCTACTATGTGGCACCTGTGCTCAACACAGGACTGGCATAGAATGAGTATTTACTGAACAAGCAAATGAATCTATGTTTTCATGAATAAGGTTAGCCGATTGAGTCTAAGAAATAATTAGGCGATTATCTCTGTGGTTGATAATATGAATAACGAGTATAATACAATACAGCATATTATTTATCTTAATCCTTTCATTGCCCTCTCTTCCACTCAGCACGAATAGAAACACCAAATCTCAAATGTAATTCCTGAGTATAATTTCTTCTCCCGGGGTAACAGAGTTTTCCCAGGTTGCTGACTAAAGGATATTTCATGGTAAAGTGTTTTATACTATGGGAAATGATGCCAACGAGTCTTCAATAAAGCTACAATTTGCTGTGAAAGGAAAATTGGGATCAGCAAGTTTTTTGACCTGACAAATTAGAAAATATTATTACTATTTTTCAACTACTGTACTTAATAATTGCAAAGCACTTGCTTTAATGTGCATTATAGTCTATTAAATCATCTTTGTGCTACCATCGTCTATATTACTATTATTGTACTTATCACACAGGACTGTAATTACTGAGCTTATTCACGCATTTTTCCATCTTTAACTAGGGTTCTTTAAGAATCATCACAAAATATTGTGTGTCTGTGTGTACAAATGCATGGCACATAATCAGTGCTGGTAAATTTTGTTGCACACGTCATTTTATGTATCACCCTGTGTTGTGATGATATGCTTTCATGCTGGCTCCCGCAAGCTCCTTAATAGTAGTCTCTTATCATCTTGCCAATATCCTCAGCTCAAATAATTGTATAAACAAATAAATAAATAAATGAGAGAATTCATTACTGGATGAATATACCGAAAACTGATTTTATGTTTCACAGTCTTGGGTGAAGAAATGGTGCTATTAGCATATACATTTATATCTCAGTGACTGACTTACTTCCTACTTGGCCACATAGTCTAATTTCTCATGGAGTCTCCATCCCAGAGATTCTCTAGAGAATTCTCTAACTTCATGGATAGTATTTGGTTCATTTGATATAATTCCTTTACCTCATATCAGTTTCTCTGGAGGTTTTTATAGCCTTTCTTCTAGTAAGGCCATTGTCAGGGGCCACAGATGTCCTTCAGATGTGGTTGCCCATATCCACAGAAGAAATCGACTGTGTGTTTTTCACCAATCCCTTAGAAACCTGTAAGGAAACTGGGTCCTTGTGAGGAGTCATGCATCCTTGCCATTCTGGAGTTCTGGGAGTCATGTTATCTCTCCTCAGTTCTACCAGCAAAGGATTATAACTCATTGGATAATCTTCTGGGAGATGATGAATCATAAGTAAGGTGAGGACTGATTAGAATTATGGTGGCAAGAATTTTCTGGATCCATGGTGCCCTTGAGCTGGTGGTGTACTACCTAAACAGTTGCTAATAAAAGCTGGATGTTGACTTATCTTCTCTCTAATCAAGACATCCATGGTTTTTGCCAGCTAGCCAAATGTATCTTCCTCATTAATCATCAGTAATATCATGAAATACATGGTCTTTTAAAATACATTCTTTGTCAAACTTACTGCAATCAGAGTTTGTTTCTCTTTCCTGGACTGCAAAACCTCATCATACAATATATTTTAGAGATAAAGATTTAGACAGTTAACTTTCCAGAAACTTACTGAGCAATATAAATCAATAGATGAAAATCACTGTCTCAAACATGAATATGGTTTAACTCCTTTCAAGGGAGTGGCTGAGTTCTGCTTTTTCGAGGATGGGAAACAGAAAAAGTAGCTGGTTCATATCATCTGTAACATCTTTTGATGGAAACTAGTATCTTTAGGACTATACGGTGGTACCTTGGATCATGAACTTATTTGTTCTACTATTCTGGAAAAGATGGGCGTGTTTGAGTGTGTGAGGGAAAGACAGTCATGGTCGTGTTTGTCACTCAATGCAGAGTTCTTGAGCAGCAACAATATGCTGTCAAATGCTTCTGTTTGACAACCAAGTTGTTTACAAACAAAAGCGTGCGTGAACTGATGTATCACTGTATTTATGCAAAAATAGTTTAAAACTATTGTGAGAAAGAGAGTTTGCAGGCACAGAACTATCTGCTGTAGTGGATGCAAATCCTCCCTAGAGATTCACTGTACCCTTTGGAAAAAGCTTGGAGATGTCTTAAATAAAGGCCCCCATCTATCCTTCCTTCCCTGATTGCTTCAGGGCTTAACATAGATCATGTATTTTGAAACACACTTATTAACATAATATGGAACAGCAGACTACTGAAACAATTTGAATAACACTAATGAATATTATTGGTGTTCTTCTTGATTTACACTGGAAGGAACAGATGCAAAGCCTGTGAAAGGGACTTGGCAAACAATGAGAGCTGCTTTAGTGGTACTTTCCAACTCGGTGCGACATTCCTTGTGAGTCCTGCTATCTGCCTCCCACTGTGAAGGACTTTGGAAGAGGAAGTGCAAGTGAAAATTCATTTCCAAACAAACAAAACGCAAATTAGGGAAATGTGTAGGAACAAACATTGAGAAACCTAATGTTTTCTCAAAAGGAGAATATACTTCCTAACTGCCCTGTAGTGATTTGAATTGGGTGCTAGTGGATAAGGAGAGTGAGGGAAATTGCTTCATTCCTAATTTCAGGATTATTTATACTAAGATGCAGACAAGTCTATTTAAACAAGGAAGGAACAGATGATATTGGTATAATTAGTGGAAATATTATATAGATGTAAATATAGATTAGATACAGATATGTAGATACGGCTTCCTAAATATGCAAAGGAATACCAAAAGTAAACAAAGAATAGCTGGTAAAAGAATATTTTTGTGTGTATGATTGGTGTGTGTGTGTGTTTGTGTGTGTGTCTTTATCACAGTACACAAATCTTCATGAAGAGACTCTAACATAAAAATATGAAACAGTACTTTGGAGTAAATTTATCGATCACACTAACAAATGTAAATGGATCAACTCTACTAATTGAAAACAAAGGCTTTGCAGATTTTCTTAGAAGTAACGTTGAACCCTACGCAGGAAGTAAACATGAAACAGAGAGCGATGATTGCCCCGCTCCCTGGCTTTCTACCGGAAGCCATGCCACAGTGTGCCCAGGCCAGGGAGGAAGCCCAGGACATGCCGGATGACCACCATTCCCCCAGCCACACGCCAGACTGGAGGGGACCTTGGGACTGATCTGGAAGTGCATGCTGGCCAAGCAGTGGCTGCTCCTGGGGCCTCCCCAGCACAGGGCAACAGAGCTGACAACCGACTGACCCTCCTGACTGAAGGAGAGACCAAAACCCAGGAGGAGAGTTTTGCTTCAGAACCCAAGTGTTATACTACCGCAGATGCTAAGGGAGAGAAACCTTGGGCGATAATCTTGGAGAGGAGGAGGCTGAACGGGGATTTCTGTGGGTCTCTTGGGAGACCCAGAATCAGATCAGGAAGTTCACTGGGCCGACCTCCTGTTGAGGGAGTTCAGGCTCAGAGGGTGAAATTCTCAGAGGGAGTGGCCCTGAAGAACACGGTCAGTCTAGTGGGATCTTTGACCTCTGTCACTGCCGCCTACATTCAGCAGAAACTAGTGACTAATATACGGTGGTCTGTTGGCACTATAGTCATGATCTGCTACGTACTGGTTAAGAGATGTCTATGAGTGACTCCCAGGGTTTGGTATTTTCCAGTTGTCATTTGATACCATAGATGTCACTGAATTTACTACTACAGCTAAGGTAAACTAACCTAATAGTGGATAGCAATCAGTTTTCTCTTTATGCCAGTATCTGGAGTTTCAGGGAATCATAATAAAAATGGACACATGTACGCACATAGGATCATGGGGAAGCAAGGCAGCAGAAGGATCCCAAAGTCTCCCAACTCTCCTAAGACAGCAAGATGACACAAACAGAGAGGAAAACAAATACCAAGTAAAGAAACCCTACAAAGTTTATAGAAGGGATGAATAAATTCCAAGAGAAAATAAACCAAAACTCTACAGCACTATCACTCAATAGGCCCAAGGCGAATATGGGAGAAATAAGTAAAAAATTGCATGACCTGTACACAGTGGTTCAAAGCATGAATGACAGATTCAACAAGGATATAAAATCCTTGAAAACATGTCAGGCAGAAATACATAAAATTAAAAAAAAACCCAACTGTACAGAATTCATAAATTGAGAAAGACCAATGCACAGAGTATCTAAATTTGAGAACAAAATGAAAATCTATGAAGAAGTATTCAAAGAAGCCATGAAAAAAAATAAGAGAACAAGAAAAGACCATCCAGCAGCTAGTAGAAAACACTAAGAAGACCAATTTAAGGTTAATTGGAGTTTGAGAGAAGCTAGAATATGACACAGATGAAATTATTAATATGTTTACAGAAATCATAGTGGAAAATTTCTCAAATATGAGAAAAGAATTCAACATACAAGAAAGTGAGGTTGTCAGTATGCCAAACAACTATGATGAAAAAAGAAGCTCGCCAAGACATATCCTTATTAAATTCCTGGATGCCCAGCAAAACCAAACCAAAAAAACCCAGAATTTTAAGAGCAGTCAGAGAAAAACAAAAAATCACATATAAAGGTGAACCATTAGAATTACAGCAGACTCCTCAACCCTAATCTGAAATGCCGGAAGAGCTTGGTAATGTGATCCAGGTCCTAGAACCAAATAACTTCCAACCTAGATTAGCTTGCCCAGCAGGGACTTCTTTCCAAAAAATAAAGGTGAAGAAATAAAGAAATTTCATGAAAAAGACCAGCTCCAGAGATTTATGACTGTGAAACCCAGCACTCCAGAAAGTACTCAACAACATCATAGACAGAAAATAAATGACGCTAACACAGTTAAAAACCCAGATGAAAAGAAAACACCAAAGAAGGCCAATGGAAACACAACAACAAAAAAGTGACAGAAAATAAAAATATCAAAAGAGTTTCCAAAAGAGAACAAATGCAGTGATAAGAAAAAACAACAAATCTCAATATTTCTCAATGTTAATGGCCAGTGAAAAGATATAGTTGGAGGACTTGATAAAAAACTGAACCCAATAGTCAGTCATAGTGAAGAAACATCTAATCCAAAAAAGATAGCCATAGACTAAATAATAAAGGATGGAAAACAATATTTCATGAAAAAGGACCTCCAAAATGAGTAGGGGTGGTTAGTGAGAATATTCTACCTCATTATAGTGGAGTATACTTTCTTTTCTGCCACACATGGTACTCTTTCCAAAATAGATCATATACCAGTCCACAAAGCCTGCTTAAGAATAAGCTCAAGATATTTCCCGGTAAATAGGTGCATCTCGAGACCATACTCTTTAGTGAAATAAATTGGACACACATGTTTAAATACCACAATGTTTCTCTGGTGTGAGAAACTGAAAGTATAAATAAAGACTAAAAGGTATTATATTGGGAAACGGAAGGAAGTGTTCAAATAGGACGAGAAACAAGGTGGGGGGAAGGAATAGAGGGACAAGATAAATAAGAAATGGAAGGAAAAATAGAAACAAAGCTTTTGTAAATAAGGAGTGAGGCAGGGAGACGGGAGGGGAGGGGAAAGGGGAAAAAAGAAGCAACAAGATATAACATGCACAGGTACATGCAAGTGGAAGTTGCTTTGTCCTTTCAGAAACAAGCCTTAGAAGTCACACTGCTCATTTCTGCCACCTTCTTCTCATTGGAAGCAAGTCACTAATGCAGCTCACACTCACAGGCCAAAGAGTTGACTCCAAGTTTGTTTTTAAGCAATTACAGAAAATTTTCAGGTATTTTTAAAGATGAACATTTTCATCACATTAACAGGACCAAAAAAGAGTAATAACTGAAAACAAAAGAACTTATGATTTAAGGATGAAAAACAGCCAAAGGGGGAGTTGCAAAAACAGTTTTTAGCGCTCTGGGAAAGAAAAGAAAGAAATTAGAAGGCCATTCAGAGATAGCTAGTGTTTTCTACTTTTGAAGCTGGATGGTGGACAGTTCCAAAGATGTTGGCGATGTCTCTCATTTGACAAGCTTTTCTCAAGTTGTTCACACAAAGAAGTGAAGTGAGCTCATGACTTCTGCGATTAATGAATTTTTTAAAGCTGTAAAACTAGGTCAAAAGATGCTGTAGCCCCTACTGTATTCTCCAGAAAATTTTCCACTGGAGCCCTGATTTCCCTTTAAGAAGTCCAGTTACCAGAGGCTGCCATGCGGTCCGGAAGCCACCTTAGGAGGAAGAATTCCACTCAGCAGTTCTGGTCCTTGAGTTCTCAGCACAGTCGCCAGTCTTGAGAATTGCTGATGAGTCCAGACTGAAGATTCAAGGTTGCTCCTGGCTTTGAGTCTTTTAGCAGAAAGCTTCAGACACTATCACACTGAGGCAAACTCTTTCCACCATGTCAGCTCAAAAATTTTTGCTCAAAAAGTCTTAACGCAGTATAAGGGGAGGCAAACATTATAAGATGGTCACCTTGCCTGGATTTAGAGATCATTACAATACCAAACCATGTACAATAATGCAGATATTGTTAATATTAATATGATATATGATGTACACTCTTGTATGAAGTGTGATCAAATGATAATGGTGAATGTTTAATATTTATTTCAGTGAAAAACACTTGCAAAACACTTTCTCATTCTGCAGTTCTAGAAGTCCTCTTTTGTAAGTGTCTTTGGTTGTATTGTCATGGATACCTCGATGTCCTGAATCTATTTGAAACATTTGTGGCAGTTTCTTCAAAATGAAAACATACAGTGTGCCCTCATCCACCTTATTCACTAGATATGGCACCACGTGACTTCTAAATCTTCCGCAAAGTCAAAATGACTGCAAAAGGTGCTCTGAATTGATTTAGGACCCTGAGGCAGCCGTGACAGCACAACTAAAGACACTCATGAAAGAGGACTTCCAGAATTGCTTCGGAAAGTGGCTAAAACAATGGACTAAGGGTGTTCACCCAAGACAGCCCAGGACCAAGAAATCTCCATCAGAACCACAGTTCTAGAATGTTGAACAGAAAGGGAAGTCTTCTTAAAGTATAAATTATATTCAAAGCTGATCAGACAAGTCGGAAAGTCTTTTAACTAAGGTAGCGAAACAGCTATTTCTGTACAAACTGCATAAACCCTAGCTCGTTGCCTCAAGAAGTCACAAAATGAAAGTGAGAGAAAAAAAGGAAGCAGTTAGGTGAATGTTTATGGGAAGTAAGGAGAAGGAAAATTGCTCCTGGTGGGTAACCAGGAGGGGTCTTGGGAAGCAGGATGCTGGAGTACTTTTTTTGTCTTGGGCCTATATGGATAAACAGAGCATGGAAATCTTTGTAATATATAATTTAAAGAAAATCAGTTACTCAGCTGGCTGAGTTTAAAGGAAAAGATGAAAGAAAACCCTTTATTTTGCATTTCTAAGTTCCCAGAAGTCCGACTAGGAGGTAGGGTGGCGTTGTTAACAAACTTAGTGTCTAGGAGTTTTTTTCCCTTGGATTTAGGGTTTTATCTTCACTATTCCCCATATCTGTGTCTACATTTTTGAGCCTTACTACAGTATGGCTTGAATTAGCTCTTAACACAGTGTACGTGTTATCGCCTTTGTTACCAGCAGAGTCTATCATAGACCTTGACTGAATGGCTGTTTACAAGCTAACTAAAGTGTCTTTCACAGCAGCAGGGTAGGAGGCAGGAGCGGAAGCGGCTGCTGCAGTGTAAAGGGCGTTCGTCCGGCCACACTGACTGTCCCTGCAGAGTGAGGTCCTCAGAAAACAGCGGGAGCCCCAGCAAAGCCTCTGGGAGGTTCTGGGAGAGCCGCGCTTGCTCAGCTCTGGGTTACAAGTTCAGGATTAGCACCCCAGCCTTGGAAACCTTCTAAGAGCTTCAAAGAGGCTCTGTCACGTTGATCTAGAGCAGTGGGCAGGAAGAGAAGCTCCAGAAGGCCCATCTGGGCTTGGTGACACTGAGGAGGGCTAAACCACAGAACTGAGGTTAAAGCACGAAATGGAGTGGCAGCGAGGAAGACGGCGACCAAACATCAGGTTTCCAGGCTGGGTTTCTGCTTTATCTCCAGCTTGCATAGTTTGGGGAGAGTGTCCTACTCTGAGAAGGATGGGAGCATTCCAGGCTGTCAGAAGCAGTGGGACCTGGAGCACCCAGGAAAGGCTGGCTGTTACAAAAGCAAAGCAGGGAGCACAGAGCAGACAGCGAGGTCCCAGTACCGAGGACAAAGCAACTTTCCCGAGGCTGACAGACCGGCGTTGGCTGCGTTGGAATCCTGAGGTGGGTAGGAATGTTTAGCGGTGAGGGAAGTGGGTGTGCTCATTCAGAGTGTGCGCATGTCATCAGTCTGAGCCCGCAAGGGCAGATGCAGATCTCGGAGCAAATCAAGGCACACGTTAGGGTTTCCCACAGCCTCTTGGGCTGCACATCTCCACCGTGAGCTCAGCTTTGACTAAATCATAGTCTCCTGTCTCTCTTGTTCCCTGTTATGCATTCCGAGCCCATCGTAAGGGCAGGTGTCTGAATGTTTCCTTTAGCCGGCGGCTCAGGAGTGGTACCTCTGCTGAGCGATCCATCCTTCTTGTTAATACAGCCTTTGGTTCAGGCCAGCAAACTCACTGCTGTGGACTCCCTTCAACGTATATGCTACATATATTTTTAAAAGCCTAATCATGATCTTTTGAAGGGCTCAATTAAAGATTTAAGAAATAATGACTATCCTGAGGTATTTATATTCCAGGGTTTCTTTGCAGATGAACAGAATGATTTTCTTTTTAACCAGGGTAAATGATTTTAAACCTCAGTCTACTTTTATTTCATGTTCTTTATGTCCAGTTCCTCTCGCTTCCTCCAGTCTCTCTCTTTTCACCCTCCAGCTCTGCAGTCCACTCTGACCCGTACAGAGTGCTGGCTCCCTTCCTCTGTTCTCTGAGAGGCCCTGGTGCTGTGCTGCAGAGCAGGTAAGCGGCTGCCCTGCACAGCCTGTGGGCGTCCCAAGCCCTCCAGAGAGAGCGTGTCATGGCCACAGAGCCGACTTGCAGTCTGCCAACAAGGGCTGGAAGCAGCCATCCTCCCTGAAGTGATTCAATTTCAGTGTCACCTTTCCAGTGTTAAATTTTAATCTTAAGGATTAAAACCTCATTGGAAGATTAACCTTCGAGAAAGCCCTATTCTTGGCACAGAGTGGACTCGTTGCCGAGAATGATATAGGTGGCCCTCTTACAACCACAGGTTGTGCCGTGTCGGGTTGAGTGAGAGTAAATAAGGGAGGCGCTTCCTCCCGTGCTCTGTTCCTCATTGCCAGACACATGGTGGGTCCTTTGTGACCAGAGACTCTGTCATTTATTCATTTATTCATTTGAACATTCATCAAACATTTGCTAAGTGCTGCTAATCACGTGTTGTGATACAATTGTCCACAAAATAAGTGTGGTTCTTGTCCACACAGAGTTGTGCAGTCTTCGTGGAATGAAAAGCTCATCAAACTGATGACATGAATGGACGCCTAACTGTAAAACTGAGTGCACCGTGTTCTGCATACTTTCCTATGAAGCAGCAACTTGCCTAGGAATTGATGACTAAGTAGGAATTGATTTTGTAGAAGAGAAGGGAGCGTAACATTGGCGGGAGAAGGAGCTGTGAGTGGGAAGGCTCCTGGTGCTATGACGCATGTTCCTCAAATCTGTTTACGAGGAACTCTTACTGGATGTAACTGCTGCCCATGAGGGAAACTAGTCAGCACTGTTGGCACTCACATTAAAGGCTGAGATCCAGGACCCGAACTCCGACCTGCCTCTTAAGATAACAAAATGTTCCCACACGTGTTGAAGCATCTCCGAGGCAATTTAACACTACCAGTAAGCACCCATCACACCAGGCTTAGGAAAGTCCCTGTGTCCAAAGGTGACTGATGGGGTTATAGGAGAGAAATCGGTAGGAAAAGAATTTGGGAAGAATGATAATCCCCAGATTATTCAGTTATTCCAGAGCACGAGGGACGAGGAGGTAGGAGAATTCTCTGGAAATGAATCACTTGTCAGTTCTTCTGATCCACTGTTTGGTGTGCCCAGTAAGCTGGCAGCCGGGTGTCCTGATCATTGAGGATTTTACTACATGATGAATCCTGTGCTAACTTTGTGCCTGTCCTTCCTTCTCTGTTTCACCTGTCTCTGCATATGCTCCCAAATCAGCTCTCTTGCGACCACTAATGTGAGTTTACAGAGGAGTAAGGCCAGATCCAGGGTCACATACGAGGACAAGAACAAAGGAAAATGGCAAACCACAAAATAGTCCTCCTATTCAGCAAATGGATTTTTGGTAACGTGGTTTTCAAGATGTTTGACTTAGAACTGACTGTATACCATCATGAGCTCTTACCTTTCTGATAAAAATGGTGCAAGGATGGAGCAAAGGAAGCCAGTTGCATTGACAAATGAACGGAAAGAAGACTTGAGAACAGATCTGGGACACTTGTTAGGAAGCTAGTCTCAGAGTGCAGATGAGAAAGGATGAGACCTAGACCAAGCAGGTAGGAAAGGGGAAGAAGTGGACAAATGGACTACGTGTTTAACAAGCAAGACTGACAGGCCCCAATGAAGTGTTAGATATGGGAGTAGTACAGACTGATAGGCAGAGCTGGCTTGCAGCTGGATGTATTGGCAACAAGGAAGAACCCTGGAACAGGGCCTGTATGTAGAGTAGGGAGACCGTGCGTTCGATTTTGCACGTGTGGTTTGGATGTACCCAAGGAGGACACCTTGCGGGTGCACAACCAGGTCTAAGACTCAAGAGAAGAGATGTAGAAATATAAACTTGGGTATCGCTCATGTATAGGTGGTGCGTTAGTTTGCAAGGCCTAATAACAAAACAGCATGTACTAGGTGTCTCCTCACGACCGGAAGTCGAGGGCCAAGGTGCCGGTGTTGTTGAGGTGGATGTCTGCTGTGGGATCTCTTTGCCTTGAAGGCTGCCTTCTCCCTGCGCCTTCATGTGGTCTCCCTCTGTGCTTGTTTGTTCCCTAATCCTTGCTTCTTACAAGCACATCTGTGGTATTGGATTAGGACCAATCCACATGACCTCATTTTACTTTAATTACTTCCAGTGCTTATATGTCCTAATGCAATCACATTCCGAGGGACTGGGGTTTAGGGCTTCAGCATATGAATTTTCAGAGGGTATAACTGAACCCACAATATTTAGTGACTACAACAGCAGGAATGGACAGCTCACCGCTGGAACATCTGGGTAGGACTGGGCTGTGATCTGAATGTGTTTCCCCAAACCCGTTGTTGAAACCTAAGTTTCGAGGTGACGTATCAAGAAGTAGCATTTTGGGGAGGTGGCAAGGAAGTGGTGTGTTTGTAAAAGCTGCCCGAAGGAGCCACTGGCCTCCGCGATGTGCGCACAGGCAGCCAGGAGACACTGTCCCCCGCTGCAGAGTGGGCTTCGCCAGACATCCAGTCTGCTGACGCTTCCTGCGGACTCCCCAGCCTCAAGATCGGCAGGCAATCAATTTCCGTTGCTATAAATGACTTACTTTATTTGGTTAAAGCGGCCGAAGCAGATGGCAGTGCCACATAAGCAGAGTCCTTTTAAAATCGGGTAAAAAATAAATAAGCCCAGAAATGAAATATTTTTGTTTGTATGTGCGATGTGTTTTGCAAGCTAATGTATCGGCCAAAGGTGCACTTGCTGAAAGAAAGAAATGAAGAAAACAGGCTTGACTGTGCATACATGGTGCCAACCCTGAAAGAACACTCCAAGACTCTGATGGCTGGCACATTTACACAAACCCAAGCATCTCCTCAGTAGTGCTTTGTGTTTAGGTACAACTGGGAGTTCAACAAGTAAATCCGTCAACTGAATGAGAAGCTCTCGACCCTTTCCCTGGTTTTCTCAGCCTTGGTTTTCTCCCACTCTGGGTTCAGGGAGCGCGTCTGAAACCCGGAATTCAACAAAGAAATGAGAGAAACTAGTGTTTTCGAACCTCTATTATACATGAAATAGAAAGTTAAGAGGTTTATGTTGCCTTTCAAGCTTAACATCTATACTTGAGGTAGTTTTCATAGTACTGTGCCTGCTTTATGGGTAAAAACCATCAAAAATTTGAGCATTATGTGATCGCAACTCAGAGGACAGACGATGTGGCCCTGGTAGGGGAATGTGCTGCTCCTCCGAGGGCAATGTGTGCCTTCCACCCAAGTCCATGTCGAGCGGCCACACCGCAGAAACTCAGCACTGACCTGGGTGGATCTCGCAACCAGAAAATGCTACGAACTGCTGTCTGACTTTTTCCCCACAGATCTGCTTATTAGGCACTTGCTCGTGTACACTGATGGAGGTTAAGGCTAATTCCAAGTTTTCTCCTACCCATACTACGTGAACTCAATCATAACTCACTTCAGAGAGAATTAGTTAATGTACCCGGACAGCTGTGTGACTCATGACCCGAGCCGTCCAGCTAGGTGAATCCTGCTGAACACACCAGTGGACCAAGACTCGGAATGAAGCCAGATGGCAAGAAAACACAAAAATGGCCTTTAGGGAAGGTAGGTCAGAATACTAACAGCAAACGTTTACTGAATAGCTTTTGTATGGCTGACATTACTCCAGGGAATTTATACAAATAGATGTTTAAAGCTCATGATAGTGGCATGAGAGAGACGATATTACCTCTAATTTGCAGACCTAGTTTGAAACCCAAAGAACTCATGCAGTTGGCAATAAACTGAAGCATCATTGTGCTCTCAGCCTCTGGCAGAGCTTCCGGCACGTAAGAGTTTCTCATTCACACTAATTCAAGAACTCAAGGCCACATGTGCAGCACAGTTTCCCATGACTTTTCTTTACTGTAGAAATTTTTGGACTATATTTAACAAAGGATGATTTTCATAAGTTAATTCTAAATCCACTGTTCTTCCCATTGGACCCATGTGAAGATGGTATCTGATAAATTAAGAAAAGAAAGATGAGGTTAACACATGATGTTGTCTGTAGTAAAAGTGAAAATTAAAAAAAAAATAAACAGATGTAGAAAGGGAGATTGGGAGCTATTTCTCAGATTTAATTTAATGTCTTCTGTTGCCTGTTATTGTGCGGCATTTGTTTCCAAAATAGACTTGCACAAAGATCAAAATTCGATACACTGGCCTTGTGAAATGTTGTGATATAAAATCCATCCTCAAGGCGTGGTAGGTACCTGCCCACTGGGAATTGCAGGATGTACCACGCAACTCCTCCTGTGCCTTTCAATTTCCCAGGTGGTAAGAGAAATTGGAGATCAGAGACTGGAAACTAGGAATATTCCCATGAGCCCACCTTCCTGGGACCTTAATCCAAGTCTAGTCTAATCCCCCCACCACCATTGGGCTATAGAGTGTTGATAACACATGTCCACACTTACAAGAATGGATTCTCTTCATATTCAAAGATTCCTTCCAAATCTAAGATTTTTCGATCCAAATAATTTAGTAAGCTATCTACACTGAAACATCAGCTATTACTTTTAAGTAATTTCACTGCCCTAACCTGAAAAGATTCTTGTTTCTCAGAATATTCTCACCATGACAACCATTGATTTAAATGTGGCCGATGGGCTGATTTCTTAACGTCAGGTGAGTTTAAGGCACTTTGGAAATGAGGCGACGGGCCAGACTAGGCACAGACATCGACCAGTTGCCTTTGTTCTCTAGGCTCCCTGGTGCTTGTAGTAGTAGATTTGAAAGTCTCCTTGATGTCTTTAAGAAAAATGTCAATCTTTTCTTTCCTCTAACCCTACTTTTATTTTTTCCCAACTAAAAGAAAGTGCTTTAACATCTAAAGTCATTCACATATTTAATGCCATCTTTGCTGACAACAAAACTTTTCTTGCTTTATTAGGCTAGCCTGGAGCCTATCGTTAAGAAGAAAACACAAAATAACCAATATTTTCCTGCAATAGAGAGACAACTAAGTAGCTGAACATGGTTATCTTCAGTGTGACCTGATCGTATTCCCTGCCGAAAACCTCAAGGGCCCTGTAAATGTGTCTCTTTTTGGCCTCTAACCATTTTCTTTTATTTTAGTTATGAATGTTCTAGTTTGTAAATTAGCAAAAAATTATGTGCCTGCAATTCATTAAAACCCAGTTTTTAGCCTTCCTTTTCCAAGGTGGGTTGCAAAATACCCAAGTGGTTAGAACCAGCTTCTCTCAATCCCTCTTAATCTATTTTTATTCTCTTTCTCCTTTCCTATTTGCTTTTATGTACCATTCTCTGTCCTTTTCCTTTCTTCCAACTCTTAGTTAACTAGAATAACCCAGGAAACATGAAAATCCTTGTGAGTGAAGTTGTTGGAAAAGGGCTTTCTTAGGTGTAGTTTATTATTGTAAGAAATGCTATCCATAATGTGCAATTCATTAAGCATTGAAGTCTGCATGGTGACATGGGACAGACATGTTAGATGCTGAAGTTAAATGGTAAATGATCCCTTTCTTGAGAATCTGAGTATGTGTAACCATTTTGATCGAGCAGTCAATACATGTATTGGTTAATTACGAAGTGACTTTACTTATCTAATGGCATCCGCAATTGTCCTCTGCCAATGTCCCTTTGATGTTGAAGACTGGACTAATTTAGTGCCATTTCAATCTGTAGGACTCCAGTTGGCATTTATTGCTTTATATTTTCTAGGTGCAAGTCTTGGCACTACATCTTTTTTCCAACAGTTGTAGACTCATTCAGTTAGAATACCTGTTGTATTGTGATGATAAATCCAATTGAATCCCCCTCCTTTTGAATCAAGCATGATAAAAGTAGGATGGAAAAGTCCCACATTATCTGCCATTTAGCTGCTACCAGTTGAAAGAGAGGGATAACCTAACATGTCTATTCACATCAGAATGAATTTCTCAGCTGAGCACGGTTGTGGGCACCTCTGGTGTCAGCACTCAGAGAGCTGAGCTGTGAGCATCACTTGAGGTCAGGAGTTCCAGACTGGCCTGGAAATTTCATGAAACTTTGTCTCAAAATGCAGACAAGCAAGCAGAACATACAGACTGTCAGATAAAATAAATTGAAATTTTTATTTTCCTTCTCTGTCTTTAGACTGTTTTCTCTCCCTGGATTATCTTTTATGGTCAATTCCATTTGTTAAAGCACACACACACAAAAAATAAACCAACAGAGTATGTTAGATTTCAACCAAGGTAACTATGTTTTGTGAATGCATAAACATTTTGTCTCTGAACAACTACCTGTTAAATGCATACCTATGTCCAACTCAGGATCCTGCTGGTATCTATGACAGTAAGATTTAAACTAAGTTTCTACTTGACAAAGCTATTATCATTGTATTAGAATTCTCCAGAGAAACAGAATCAATAAGAACCAATAATTCTTTGTATATAAAGAGATTTATTATGGAGTATTGTCTTTTCCTATATGGAAGCTAAAAATGTCCATGGATCCAGTGTCCTCAACATGGAGGCTGAGGAAAGCCAGTGATGTACTTACAGTTCAAACTGAAGGGCCGAGACCAGGAGAGCCAGGAGCATAAGCTGCAGTCCAACTCTGAAGCTGTGAGAACCAGGCACACTTATGTCTAAGGACCAAAAGGGACAGATGCTCAAATAGAGAGAACATATTTGCCCTTCTTCTGTCTTTTTTTATATATTGAGACCCCAACAGAGCAGATGACCCCCACCAGCATTGGTGAGTCCAGTTGTTTTTATTCGGTCTATTGACTCAAACTAACCGCTACCAGAAACATCTTCATAGGTGCCCCAGAAATAATGTTTTACCAACTATCTAGATATCTTTCAGTGCAGCCAGGTTAACACATGAAATTAATCCCTGGACATACTTATTCATCATACACCATTATCGACCTACTGTAATTATTTCAATCTAGCTAGTATGAGGCGGGATGGGATAACACAATTAATGTTTATATTTTAAAAGATTCATCACAATAAAAGACATATTTCCATTAACCACCCCCCAAGAAACTCCTCTCTCTTCAAACAAAATTATGCCATTGTGCTTTCGTCTTTCTAAAGTTCTGGAAATACTCTTTTGTTTCTTCGTGGTACTATTGCAGCTGCCTTACTGTCCTGACTCAGTTCAAAACATTTATTTTTCCTGGTGATTTTAGCTTTGGAGAGAAATCAGAAATTTCGTGTTGCCAGATCTGGTGAACAAGTGGACGAGGACACTTTAATGATTTTACGACGAAGCCTTTCTGATGGATGAAACTAAGCAACAGCTTTTAACATGTTTTTTTAAAATCACACTTCATAAAGACATTAAAAAAAAAGAAGACATCCAGAGCTGCTTCAGTGCAGGAAGTATGTTCGAAGCAAAGGGGAGTGTTTTGGGGGAATTAATGGCACTGAGTCTTTTACCATAAGTAATTTGTGTTTAAACATTCACTGTATATTTTGATCAAGCCTCATAACATACAGCATATTTCATCTGATGCCTAATAATTTATGGACTCTTTGGATACTTGCATCCTACTCAATGTACAAAAACCCAGTTTTCCAGAGATAAACTACCTGCATCCTACATATGTTCAATTTTTTTCCTTTTCTTTAAAGAAGTGAACAAGTGATCAAATGCACATTGATTCATATAACTGCCCCAGAACGATAGGTTAAGAAGTATAAATGATACGTCATGTACAGGGGCAAAATAACCATGATGAATATGACCATTATGCATACAATGTACCAATATATGCTCTTGGCAAAAGAAAAGAAAAGAAAAGAAAAGAAAACCTCCTCATGTGCCTTCTAGTCATGAATCTGAATGCCTGTGAGGAAGCAGTTCATTTTTGGAGTGATAAAAATATTTTGGAATGGGTTACTTATGATATTTGCACAACTTTGTGAATATAATAAATGCCATCAAATTGCAAAAAAATATATAAATGAACTGGACATAATATGTGACAAACATATGCTTCAATAAAATTATGAATGGACATATGCAGAAGGCAGAAAAATGCCTCTGAGTGAGCCGGTTGACAGGATGTGATGCTTATCCTGATTATTAGAGGGAAGAGTAGATTGTATGATGCAAGAGGCAGAGAAATCTATTTTGGGAAACGGAAGCAAGTATGAGAAGAGGAGGAAGCGGGGACCAATTATAAATGCTGAAGGTGAGGGAAACAACTCCTAATACAGAAACGATTTCCCTTTACTATGATTAGAAGGAGACACTGGGATTAAATATATATTTTCTTAATTGGGCAAGAGATTGACAGCCAGTAATGTGCCACACTCTAGTCACTGACGAAGATCAGAGAAAGGAAAAACAACTCTTCAGGAGGTTGCTCTGTGAAAGCAGACACTGGATCACATCCCCTGGACCAGAGCGTTTCACAAAAGACCTTCAAACCCCAGAGAAAGCTATAACCAAGGGCATCAAAAAAGAGAGAAACTGCACTTTTGATAAGGTCCGCTGGGCATACTAGCCTCATCCAATTTGATCCTTCTGCTTAGCATTTGTGGAGAGTGAGATTTCTGGAAACAGCTGTACACAAATAATTTAATGAACCAAATACATGTCCTTCAAGTGCCTGATTTGAAAGCTAATATGATGGCCCTTGTATCTGATAAGAACGTGCTCTTCCTGTCATGACCAATTAGTCTCAGGAAGAAAATTCTTCCTTGCTCTGGACAGCAGCATTCGAAGTCTGCCATCAATGTAGTTTTATTTTTTTTAAAAATAAAACCAATAATCAGAGCAGGAAGGAGAGTGCTAGGGCAGCTAGAAGACTTGAACTAAGGAAACCATAAACTTCTGTTTTCTTTTGTCCTCCTCTGCTGCTGGCTTGACAGGTGGCCACAGGGGAAGGTATTCCATCCCATAGCCTCTGGGTCTCCTTGGGTATCAGAGATAATGAAGTACACGCTGCAGCACTATTCCATCACTAGACACTTTAAGTGTGATAATAGATTTTTGGTGTCTCAGAGAATTCTATGTGCAGCTCTTGTTATTGAAGGACAGAAGGTATTGAGGATCCCGACATATCAAATCCTGACAGGATATTTAAGGGCAAGTGTAAGAAAAAGTTTTCTGAAGACCTTTCTACAGTACAGTAAATATACTTTTCCATGACTGTATTTTTTGAAAATATTGGCCACCTAATTTGAAGAAGATCCTGGGATTTTAAAAATGTCTAACATTTCAAGATTGGAATTATCTACCTTTATCTATGCGTTTTTGGTTGCAACTCCCATCCCTGATGAAGAATCTTGTTCCTACACATTGAGACGATGCTCTCTTCTTCTCAGTGGATGGAGTCAGTACGCATCAATGTTTGTGTGTCCCATCCCGGATGATGCTGACTTTGGTCCTTTGTTGAGCTGATCTTTGCCAGGACATTGCACTGTAAAGTTGTCATCTTTCCTTCAGAATTAATGAGTCACTTGTGGGAAGGAATTTTGAGAGCATGTACATATTCCATTCCTCATCAAACATCCATTATTTTTAGTACATATTAATGGCTTTATTTAAAACTATGATTACTACGACTTTTGCAAAAGATAAGTTTCTACCTCTATCATTTATTTTACATGTATGATACCATTCTACTCTGGGATAATCTGTATCTTCTGCCCCCTTTGTTTAGTCCTTATTTATATGAGAATAAACACACACATTTTCATTCCATTGAAAATGTCATAATTTGTTACAGTTGTTGCTTTAGTGATGAAACTTTCCAACTTTGGCCACTTTTCATCCAACTTCTGTTTTTCTGATGCTTTTCTATCCATCAGTCTTGAGATGTTCCTTACTCCTTACCTGCAAGATGTTCAAAGTGCACTTGTATTTTCCTATTCCTAGATCTGAAGTCAACCATTTTCTCATGAAGTTTGGGTTCCTTTTATGATAAAGAGTGAGCTTTTGGTTGCTGATGGTGTATCTCTGCTTTGAGGCTCACTGGAGGTAGGAAATATTAATAGATAGATAGCTATAACTATTTAATATCTCCCTCTCCTTACTTGTAACTATTTAAAACCTTGACTTTGTATTGTTATCTCAATTCTGACCCAGCTCCACAAGATTCATTACTCATCTTTTTTCTTATTTTTAAGTTGCTTTCATTGGGTGAGATGCTGTTCCTATTATATTCATTGTCCCTAATGTTTTGCTTGTTCCTGTTGTACACAAAAGTTAGTTTCTGAACTGCGAACTCATACCACTGTGAAAGGAACCTTTTAATAAGAGCCACTGTTGGTCCACAGTTAATTCTGTCTTCCTTCTAAGAACAGACATTCAAAGCACTGCATTCAAAGGCAATTGAAACTAAGCCTCTTTGTTTTCGGAGTAGTTATAATGTTGGCTTGAAATGCAGCTGTAACGTTCTGCTTTGTTTGAATGCCATTTAAGGATGTTTTTCTTCCCAATCCTCAGTCATTTGTGTTATATTTTAGAATGTGTAAACATTAACTTGACATCCTAAGTTAAAACTGTCCCCTAACATGTAATCAAGAAGGCCTTTTTCTCCACCCTCAATGTTTCAACTCCGTTCATAACAGTGTTTAAAGTTAATAAATGTAATTAATGCATGGTTTATTTTTATACTGTTTTTGTTAGTGAAAATGGGTTCAATACATATATATTTACTTCCCACAGGCTCTACAAAAAATAAATACTTTAAATTTCTTTCTTTTTTTTTTTTTAATAATCTTAGCAATATATCCTGGAAATCATTCCATAACAGGTGGATGTACTGTGATCATTTATGACCATTTATGTTATTGCCAAGGCTATGAAATGACAATGCTGCAATGAATAATCTTGCATGTATACATTTTTATGCTGTTGGCGGCCTATCTCCAGAGTAAATTCCTAGAAGGGAAACAATGGGAAAGAAGTTAAATTTATTTTTAGGTTTCTTGTTTTTGTTTGAGACAGAGTCTCACTATGGAGTTCAGGCTGGTCTTGAACTCTCAGTCATTCTCCTGCCTCAGCTTCCTGAGTACTGGTATTACAGGTATTATTTTCAGTAATATGATGTTTTTTTCAAATTTTTTCACGTAATAATTATGCCAGTTTCTACACCTGCCTCAAACTTGTGTGGAGTGTCTGTTTAACCAAAGCTACCTTCTGAATGCATCCAAGGTGTTAAGCTTGACTCTGTATTAAAATATTTCTTAAATTAGGCTGATGATTCACATCTCTAGTCCCACCAGTCTGTGAGGCACAGATGAGAGGTTTGCAAGTTTGAGGTCAACCTAGCAACACGTTTTGTAAAAATGGGCAATTTAGCAACACCCTCTGTAAAAATACAAAAAAGCAAGGACTGGGGAAGTACCTCGGAGTAAAGGCCTTGGGTTCAATTTGCAGTACAAAACAAACAAACAAAGAAACCCCAGAACTTCTTGCTCCTGCCTAACTGTAGCTTTCAGTAGTACCCTGATCAGCAGCACCACATGGTAGTAGTTGACTAGAGAGTATGATAACAAAACAAACATTTGAACAAGCCAGAGGAAGGATCAAAAGTTTTCATCAAACAAAAGATGTTTGAGGTGATAAAAGGTTAAACTATTCTAATCATTATGCAGCGTATAGATGTATTAATTATTATATGAGTTGAAAATACAAGTGGTGATCAAAAGATAAGGTGGACGTTTAAATTGAAAAAATTTATTACAGCAAATGACCCACTGCTGTCATTAATCTCTCTCAAAATACTTCCCCTTACTTCAAGCACACTTACCCCTTCGTGCTGATAACTTTCTGAGCAGTTCCGGAAGTCCTCTTTCATGAAGGTCTTAAAGGGGTGTGATAAAAAACAGTGACTGCAGTGCTGAGCGCCATCCAGCCGAAAGGCGGGCTCATAAAAACCTCACAGTGTGTCTGGTGGATTCATCAGATCTGACACCATCCAGCTTCTGGCTCTCCCCAAAGTCAATAAGACTACGCAAGGTAAACATTTTGAATTGATTCAGGACACAGAGGCAGCCATAACAGCACAACTGGCAGGAAAGAGGACTTCCGGAACCGGTTCAGAAAGTGGAAGAACAGTGGGGTGTGTGTGTTCAAAGAAACAGGGGAGTATTTTGAGGGAAATTAATGGCAATGTGTCTTTTGTTGTGATGATTTTAAAAAATTTAAACATTCCAATGCATGTTTTCCAATCACACTTCATATATTAAAAATCAAGCATTAATTACATGGAACTAGAAAAATTAAATGGATGTCTTATAAAAATAAAATGCACTATTTCCTAGGACTTCTGTTACTTGAATTGAAAGGAGGGATATTCGGTATGAGTTCAGTCCACTGAATTGGTCAGAAATAATCACTATTAAATAAAATTCTTGGCACTCATCACAACAGGCTTGATTACAATAGAATCTGCCTATTTCTCTCAGGAAATTTTAATCAAACTCATCGAGAAAAGAAAGAACTGTGTGAATTTTACCCAGTATCTAACATAAATTTTTAAAAGAGACTAGTAATAGATAGTGGAGTACTAAGCCATGTTTTTAAGGTTTTTGTTGTTGTTTTTGTTTGCTTTTCTTCCTCAGTACTGTAGTTATACTCTCTAGATTTTACTATGACTTTGATTTTTTAATCTGGAAATGCAAATTCAACCAAAACCTAGAAATAAAGGATCACTTCAGTGAAAGACACTAGAAAACTCCAGGAGAAATTACCAGGCCACTTGATTTGCGATTTGGAAGGGAAGTGACTCCTGAGTGAGTCTGACTAGAGTCTGTCTTTTTCTGGGCTTTCCACCTCCAGCGGTCATTTCCCACTTCCAGGCCCCGAGACAAGAGAGTTTCTCAGGGAATCTAAACTGACAGGTCTGTGCTGATGAGCAGCCTCAGGACATGGCGTCTCGGGAATGAGATCAATGTCAGAGTGCTTTTGCCCACAGCAGGAACCAAAAGAGGAAAAAATAAAATCAGCAAATACTCCAAGTCTTATTTATTAGAACAAAACATAAGAGTCAGAAGTTTTGTGGGCAAGAGGAGGATTCACATCACGACTTTAGAAAAACTTTCACCAATGGCAAAGGGAGGCAAGCTTTTCTGCACCCGAGAGAGTGTGAATAAAGGCTTCAAGCACCAAATCAAAGTGCCCCACAACTGGAAACTGAAGATACTCACGGCGTCCAGCATATTGTTAGATTTCTGAGATTGTTTTTGGCTCCTTTCTTCACAGTACATTCCACCAAATTGCAGGCTTCATGGAAGAAGCGTAGGGCATTATTGTATTTCTGCAGGTGTGCCCCAAGCGTGGGCTTTCCACACTTGGGTAGCCAGGGCACAGGAAAGTTGTTTGCACATTTTCTAACTCCATGAGAAAAAGGCTGGGTGACGTGCAACAGACCTCAGTTAGAAGAAGTTGCACACCTATTTCTGATTCTTATTTCTTGATGTTACTGCAGGTCCTGCTTTGCTTCTTTCTGACTTTTATTTCCTGATATTGCTACAGGTCTTGCTTGGCCCAGCACAAAGGCCTCACCCAAAATGGAAAGCAATCTGCTGTCTAAGAAAGAGATTTTTTTCTTATTTCTATTTCCCTAAGCCCAGTCAGATTGTTTGGTAGCTTAAGTTTCCCAAAATTCAGGAATAAGGAAATATAAACAAATGCAAAATAATTGAGTGATCTCATTATCTTTTTGTGTGCTATGGATAGTGATTTAAGAAGAGTCACTAATGTGGGAAGAAAAATGTTACTATCACCACAACCACAATTGAACGATAGCAACCTAGAACCATTCTATCCAACACCATCACCTCCTGAAAACCTTCTTCGCTAAAAGACTTCAGTACTTGATTTTGTTATTTCACAAATCTTTTAGATTATAATCACTTTCTATGATTCTTAAAGGTGCGTTGCAACGTTACCTCCTTTTTAGATATATGCACGGTAAGTGTGCAGAGAATACACATGGGTGCAAAAACACAGTGCAGCACATTGTATGAGCTGATGACTTTTGCCAGAGCTCTTTCTCGCAGCTCACATGACGCCGTAACTACGTATCCATTTGGTGCCCCTCTCTTCTGTGACACTAGAGGAACAGAGATCATTTTCTCCTCTGGATACTCAGGAGTGTAGATGTAATAAGTGGAAAGTGAATAAACTAATGATGAAGGTGTGAGCAGGGGTGACCTTGAATATAGAACGCCACCCTGACGTGTGATGCCTCATCTCCACCTGCATCTTGTCCATCCTGCTACCTGCCTGTCTAGTCAGATTTGGGTTGAACATGTTGATAGCTGTACAAACAAATGAGAGTGTGCATAAGTGTGTGTGTGCGGGTGAGAGAGAGAGAGAGAGAGAGAGAGAGAGAGAGAGAGAGAGAGGAGCATGTAACATTGAGTAGGAAGAGTTTGAAGGCACTGGAAAAGGAGAAGGGTGCTGAATCCAAAAGGCCCCACTGCATGTGGGCACAGAGGGCCTAAGGCTGAGGCTCACACAGGTTGGACACAAGGCCCAGCAGGTGGCAGAATGGATGCACTCATGACCTGAGGAAACTCACAACTTGATAGCTGTCTGCAGTGATCATGAAGATGATTTAAGGGGTATGTTGAAATGTACTTGTATACAGCATATCTGTGCACATGTTTGAAGTGTGTAAGTGTTGGGTTATGTGTGTATTTGTGGAACCATCACCATAGCAAAGGCAGTGAGCGCAGCCACTGTCTCCCAGAGTTTCCTGTGTCTCTCTGCAGTCCCTCCCTCCCACCCCTCACTTAGTCAAAAGTACCTAGTCACCTGTTCTCCCTCAGCATATGTAAGTTTACATTTTCCAGAATCTTATATATGTGCAATGACACAGCATATCCTTTTATTCTCTTTTTTCAGTCTAGCTTCTTTCACCCTGCACTTAAAATTCGTAATTGCATCACTAGTAACAAAAATGTGGATGACCACTCTTTGAATGAGGTTTATTTATTTATTTATTTGTGTTTGGTTTTTTGAGACAGGGCCTTGCTGTGTGGTCCAGGCTGGCCTTGGACTTACTATGTAGTCCAGGATGGCCTCAAACCTGTGGCTATCCTCTTGCCTCAACCTCCAGAGTGTTGGGATTACAGGCATGCACCACCTCACCCAGCTTGAACTAGGTTCTTACATACCTTCTCCTTTCATTTCTTCTACAATGTTCAGCCAAAATTATTATTAAAATGGTCTTTAAAGGGATCCTGTAGAGATTGTTTTATTTCTGACAATAGCAGTCACTCTATTTATGGAAGCTAATTCTTTTACTAACACAACAGAAACAATGCATTGTTCAACAGTCAAAAAGACGGTTACAATAAAATGATGCTCAGTAAGTTTCATTCAATTATTTTGAAGGAAGAACAATTCCTCCTTATTTTCAAGTCGTTTTGTATTTCAAATATGGAAAATGTGTACTCCAGTTTTAATGTTCTATATGAACTAGCAAATCTAAAAGTCTTTTTCCTAGTGAAGCCGTTTTCTAACTGGCTTTATATTATGAAAATTCTCTCAGTCCTAAGTCAACACATTTGCTTCATGTCCAACAAAAGAATAACATGAGGAAAAGGAAATGAAGCTTTCCCACAAAATATCTTATATGGGTGGAAGATAAGAGGTAACCACGTTCATTTTTGCAAATAAGTGAATGAATTGCTAAACATTGTGTGTTGAGTGAAACTATGTTTCAGGAGGCAATAAAGATTTTAGAAAGAATATTTTTAACAAGAGGAAGAAATGCCCACTTTTCAGACTTCTAGGTGAAGGAGCTAGGTGGTATTAACATAATCCTTGTTTCAGTGAAAGAGAAGTCAGTTCAACATATTTCATACTGAAATTATTTTTCATTCTGCATTGTAATAAAATAGTGTCATATGTAAATAGAAGTTTCAAAGATAATATAAACCGCACATCAAAAAACATAAAGGAAAAAGGTTTCTAATATTCTAACCAATATTCTAACAGTCAACTGCATTTGTTTCATCACCAAGACGATATGTGAGATGCTAAAGGTATCAAAGCATCCTTTAAGAATCCATTCCTCTCTTCAAGCATCTTACTAATAACTGCTAAGTAAAGTGCACATATTATGGATAACTAAGTGATGGAGTGAAGCACAACAAGTTTGCAAACTATGGGGAAATAAAATTTCCTTAGTGATCAAAGGATAGAGCTGGGAGGGTAGTGATCCTGAGAGTGTCAGAATGGAGGTTAGAGAACCAATCTTGAGATGAGTGACTCACAGAGAGAAAGGTGGGGTCGTCCCAGGAGATGGTTCCCGGATAATATAAGGCTACCAAGAAGAATAAGGCCAAGATAATCTCAGGGAGAAAAAGTCCACCAGGGAATGAGGGAGATGACATGAAAGCAGTATTTATTCAAGTGGATAAGGTTGGAGAACACAGCTGCCTTACTCTCCCCCTTGCTTAAACAAAATACCCAACACCGAAAGTTAAGGAAGGGAAGATTTATTTAGCACACAGTTTGTAGAGGTTTCAATACATAATCGGCTGGCTCCAAGGCACGGTGGCATGGCGGAGGGGCATCACAGAGAAGAAACAGTCTGTGACAGGCAGAAGGCAGCAAGGTAAGCAAGGGACCTTAGCAGCTTTTTTCTGCTCCTTTTATACCCTACCTAGGCTGCTGGGATTAGGGTAGTGCCACACCAATCAGTGGACTGATTTAGTAACCACCAACCTTTAATCCCAGCATCACACACTCTAGATCCAGTCACCTCTGAAAAACCCCACCTGTGACTACATGAGGCTTTGAGGGGACAACTAGCCACAAACCATAAAAACACCCAGAGGGCTGCCTGTGCAAGCCTGGCCTTTAGCCGGGGCTCTGGGCATATGTGCCAGTTCTAGACTTCAGGTAATTCCACAGTTTCATACCCTGTCATTCTGACTGATGGTGTTGTGAATGCTCCGTGCTAATATTCATAACGAAAGGGAGATGTTGACAGAAGCTAAAGAGTTTGATTGCACTGGAACTAAACCCAAGTCCTTTTGAGGGGGTGATAGGAAAACATTCACCTTTGGCATTTATCTAGGAGACCCAGAAATATTGAGTCTTTTGCTCCTGCAGCCAGTCACTGGGGTGGTTGGAACGGGCATAGCTGTCTACAAAACTGAGTCTATAATGTAAGCGCTCCACCGAGGCCACAAGACTAATAGGCCCAACAACAGAAATTGACTTTTCCCAGCCCTGAGTCTCAGGAATCTTTTCAGTAAGCCAGCAGCTATCGGATGCTGATCTTACTTTAAAGGCCAACGGAGGTCGGGTAAAATGCAATCTGGAATACAATCAATATTGAAGGATGACGGTGACCTTTGGGAAATAGTATTCTGCAAGGTCTTTCTATATTGTATTATATATTGTATTATTTGCATATAATGCATACTTGTGCTCTTTTTTTTTTTTTACTAAGTACAGACTAAAATCTTCTAACTAAAGTTATTACATTTTTAAATAAATTAAATAGATTCGATTTTAATTCTTCCTTTTTACAGTTCTCAGTGCCATGGGCTGGGCCAATGGAACCATGTATGATTCTGTCAACATTCTGCCATTAGTTAGGGACATGACACAGTCTGAGGGGCACGCACGTGCATTCCTCAACTCCCCGGACGGAGCTCAATTCCAGTGCGGCCCAGTTCCTGCTCAGTGTGACAGAGGGGGACCAAGAACAAGCAGGAGGGCACTGACTCCATGACAAGAAAGCCCCTTCCCAACTGGGCAGATTGAGTATCCCCGACACTTTCCCAGGTAGCATTCATCTACCAGCCACAATTAAGAAATCGACCAGCAAGAGTGAACAAAACACCTAACATGTGTTCCATTTGACTGGTTAGTTGTTAGAAATTGGTGTTTTAGAAACTCATTAACACCATGTTTTCTTGAAGAAATAAGGGTTTCACACTTCTTCCCTCTCTTTTGTCCTATGACATTTCTAGTTTGTTGATATCTCTGTGCATACATTTACTTTCTAATATTATCATATCTTACTTCTGTGCAAACTGACTGAGGGCTGAGTAGTTACAAAGCAAGAGATTGTGTACATCAGTTTCACCCGTACCAACACAAAAGTAATTTCCCTGTGAATGGTCCCACTCTTGGACCACTTAGTCGAATGTTCTTAATTAATCAATTTAGTAGCTTTGAGATGGTCAATCATGATTGGCAACTTGACTGGACTGAGGAACATCTGCCAAGGCGACTGTGAGGGTGCTGATTGCTTCAACGGATTAACCAACCGATGAGTTCATAGCTGAAGACCTATTAGGAGGTGGGGCAGGGCTGGAGGAAGGAGGTCCCCTGAATGTGACTTTGAAGGGCACGTCTTTTCTCTGGCTCTTTCCCTCTCTGCTTCACAGCTGCCATGAGGAGATCAGCTTTGCCCCACCATCCCCTTCTGCTGTAATGATTCTGTCTCATCTCAGGCCCATAGAAACGGAACCAGCCAACCATAGCCTTAAACCATGAGCCATGCAAACCTTCTATGTCTGGTATTTTATCCCAGCAACTAAAAGCGATCAACAACTATAAAAGTTTTGGCAACCAAAGTACAGTTAGGCGCTGCACAATGACATTTTGGCCAGTGATGATCTGTAGCAACTATATCAGTCCCAAAAGATTATGATGGAACTAAACAGTTCCTGTCACCTCGTGGCACTGTAGGTGTTGTAACACTGTGGAACATCACTCACATATTTGTGCTGATGCTGGTGTAAACACACTTACAGCACTGTCAGTCATATGAAAGTACAGCACATGTAATTGTGTACAGGTTATATTGCTGCATAATGAGGATAAATGACTGTGTTACTGATTTTTTTTTTTTTTGTTGTTGTTGTTCTAGGATGGAACTCAGGGCCTTGTGCTTGCTAGGCAAGTGCTCTAACCACTGAGCTAAATCTCTAGCCCTACTGTTTATGTTTTTACTACACTGCATATCTCATTATTTTAAGGTTTGCTCCTAGGTATTTTTAAAAGTTTATTATGAAACAGAATGCTGTATAATGCCAGCAGCAGCCTCGTAACTGTCCTGTTTACCTCATTTCCTGATTCCATCATTAGGACACGCTCCATGATTAACCTGTGTCATCCACCTATGTGTGAGCACAATCTGTGGGGTCCATGGAGCGATGCAGTTGCCCAACAATGCATTTCTCAGAATGTACAGCAGTCATTACCAGATACCCTTTTAGAAGTAAAATTTCAATTGCTTTTTCTATGAAGTTCATAGAAACCATTGCTCTTTGAGGACTAAGGAGAAATATTATATATTAGGTTTTTAAATTTGAACCTCAAGGAAATCCTTTAGTTTAATTTTAGGAAGAGTCTTGCCAGATGAGATGTGCATATCCCTGGAAATCTGTGGGTGACAGCCAGTTGTCGCTATTTGAGCATGAAATGGATTTTGTGGGGTTTTGTTTTGTTTTGTTTTGCTTTGCTTTACTTCCACTTGGAGTCCTGGATTGCATATAGATACTAAGAAGAAGACTGGTATTGCTTCTGTTGCTGTCTCAAGTTTACTCTTTGCCTTAACATCCAGTAACTATCAGCACTCTTGCATTTTTACTTTGTTGGGAGCATTATTCCCTCCATGGAAAAGATTTTCATTCACTCATTCCATGACTCATCCCAGCACACGTATAGCACACACTGTTAGTGCATAGGTCCCTTTTATGGTTCAGATCTGGAATGACCCTGAAAAGTCTCATGGATTCAGAGGCAGGACTTTTGGAAGATGATTGGGTCATGGATATGCAGGGGTATGGGATACCCCTCAGTGGACTGATCCACTGATAGATAAATGCACTGTTAGGAGTTGGAGCCTGTTTGGAAAAAGTGGGTCACTGTAGGCATTTTTTTCAGAGTATTTCTCCTTCCCCAGTTCCTCCATTTTCTCTCCACTTCCTGGTTGCCATGAAATGAGCAGCTCTCCTCCACCATGCCCTTCCACCATGATGTTTCTGTCTTGGAACAGACAGCCACAGACTGAGTCCCCTGAACCGTGAGCCAAGTTAAATCTCTCCTAGTTTAAATTGAAGGTGTCCAGTACTACATCTCAGTGACAGGAAACTGCCTGGTATGGTCCTCTTATGTAGTCACATGCTAGATGTCACACTGGGCGACAAAGCTGGAGAAGCAGAAGGCCCAGAAAGGCAGTCAGTGATGAAGCCATGGATGAAAATCACTCAGAAGAGCTCTTCGGAGGTTCGCTGAGAAGCTGGGACACAGGCGCGTACATAAAAGATGCTTTCCCACTGGAGGTAGGGCTGCTAGGTGATGGCGTTGTCAGTAATGCCTTAGCTGAGACTCTAGTTAGGAGAGACATTCAAAGCAGAGACTATGAAGAAGGTAAATGTCCGATGGATTGCACTTGTCTGGGAATCCCGTTAGCTTGCAATGGTCTGGGCACATGTGTACCCAAGGAAGAGTCAGGAGAATGTGGGGGACCTCGGCAAGCTTCGCATGGAGTAGGTGCAGGGTGAGGGGCTGCTCCTTAGAGGCAAACTCACGACATCTCCCTCCTGGACAGTCTCTGCCACTGCTGGAGTACTGCGGAGGATGGCCGGGTGAGAAGGGAGAGGAATCACAGAGAGGGGAGCCGTGAGCGCTGGGAACACAGCATGAAGAGCAGGGTGTAGGAACAGCACCTCGCCTTGTGTGGTGTCTGCACTGTGGTCAGTTTCATTTTTAATGTGTCCGTGGAAGAGTCAGAGAGTCAGTTGGAAGAGGCGGTGATGGGATGAGAGCTTGTGGCCACCTGCTGCAGAGGGCTGCTCCGAGGCCCTGTCTTCCTTGGTCTTCTGTGACCTCACCGTGTCAACTCTGGGTCTCAACGTCGGTCTCTTCTGC
>PVJO010016967.1:0-40487 GCA_004026905.1 Hystrix cristata
CAGGTTTATTCACAATTCTCCATGATTTCCATGTGGCTGCTTTGCTTTAAAATTTTAGCAATTATAAATAAAACTGATTTTGACACTCAAGTAGTTATTTGTGAGTATATAGTTTTTAAATTATTTGAATAAGTAGCTTATAGCTTAATTGCTGATCTGTATTATAAGACTATAATACCATTTAGTCTGCATTATAAGACCTTAACACCATTTATAATGCCAATACTATTTACCATTTTGTTGTTTCAAATCCTTACCAGCAATTGGTATGGTCAGTTTTTTGAATAATCACTTTTCTAATTGTTGTTTGATGGCTCAAATTGGCCTTTACTTGTAAGCTTCATGAAGTGGAAACTTGCACTGTTGATTTTAGAGTTTTCTTTTTTTATACTACAAACTTTCCTCTAATCTACTTTGGCTACATGTCGCAAATTTTGTTAACGAGTAAATTCATTTCATTAGTTTAAGATAAATTAAATTGTATCTATTTCTAGTGTATAATATATATTACATAATATTTTAACTTATCTTGAATCATAATTTTGACAATTGTACTATTTAGAAATGCACTTTCAATCTCCACATATTTAGATATTTTCCTACTATTCTCTTGCTTGATGTTTAGTTTAATTCCATGGTATTCTAAGAACAGATTTTTTATAATTTCTTTAAGTTTCTTATTGGGTTTTCACCGCCCACAGCTTATTTTATATTGTTTAAGGATCCCGGTGAGCTTGAGAGGAATGTGTACACTGCTATTACTAGAAGAGATATTCTTCTAAATGTTAAGTAAATCAAGTTGACTGATAGGGCTGGACAATCAACTAGTTCCTTACTGATTTTCTGTCTTCCTAATATATCAATTACTGATAGGTGTTGGAGTCTTCATTTATAATGGTGTATTTATTTATTTATCCTACAGTCTCTGTTTTTATAACACTTAATTTAGCACTCTATTGTTAGTTATTCTAGCTTTCTTTTCATTAATGCTAGCATGGTGCTTTTGCCATTTCTTTATTCTTAACCTATCTCAGCTTTTGTGTTTAAATTGGCTTAATACAAACTTTTTTTTCTTTTTAAAAATCTACTATAATAATGTTTAATGCTTAATTGATATTTTTAGATCATTCACTTTAAAGTGGTTGTTGATATATTTGGATTAATTTCAATCATGTTATAAATTTGTCTAGTTTTTGCATCTTTTTCATTTCTTTCGTACTCCACATTTTATGCCTTCTCTGCTTTTAATTAATTCCTATATCTGTTTCTATTTTATCTACTCACTTATCTCTCTCTCTCTCTCTCTCTATATATATATATATATATATATATATTTAATTTTTAGTGGAAACCCTTGTGGTTGTGATACATTTTAACTATGTCTTTCTTCACTAACACTACCTTCATATAAAATTAAATTTTATTTCTCTTTCCTTTATTCCTTTTGTATGATTTTCCTTTATTGATGTGCATTCAAATCTTGGATCTTTTGAAATTAAATCCTCCCTGAGAACCTGTTTAAACGATTATCTGTAGGGAAGATCAAATGGCAATGAACTCTTTCTCCTTATTTTCTCAGAAAGGCTCTATTTTTCCTTCACTGTTAAAAGGTAATTCATTGATATAGAATTCTCGATCGGAAGTTCTTATTGTTCCTAATATTTCATTCCATTCTCTTCCATTGCCTACGTGGCTTCCAAAAACACATCCAATGTAATCATTCTCTTTGCAACTTTATATATAAGTAACTGGCTTATCTCCCAGCTGCTTTCAATATACCATCTTTTTTGGGAGGCGTCTTCTACCATTTGTATACAACACAATGCAGGGAGATTTGTATTGTTCTGGCTTTTTATTTTCTGGAATGTATGAAATCTGCAGTTTGGTTTCTGTAATTCATTTTAGAAAATTCTCAGTGATGATTACTTCAAATATTTTTTCTGCTATATTCTTTTTTCTTCTTCTTCTGGTATTCCAATTCCATGCTGTACATTTTGAAAATAGCCACTGATTCTTAGATGTCTGTTCTGTTTTCTTTTTGCATTTTGTTTTGAACTCTCTGACTCATCCTTCACAAATACACTCTGTACTTATTCTACATTAGAATTACTGTTTTAGATTCCGAATTTTCTGAGCCATTCTCATAGTTTCCATCTCTCTGAATTTCCAGTTGTTAATTCTCACCTCTATTTCTTTGCTCATATTGGATAGTGACCTTTTGGTTTTAAACTAGCCCTTTCTCATATTTGTTGAACACCGAGTACCAAGCAACCTTCCAGGTACTAAATGTATCAAGAACAAAGTAGACCAACATCTTGCTCTAATATTAGTTAGGTCTGTATATGCGTGTGTTCGCATGTGCATTCTGTTAGCATCGGAAAAAGCAAAAATGGAAAGACAATGACATGAATGCAAGCTAATCTGAGAAAGTGACATACGTTAGGAAGACGTATCCTGTGTTGGCTAGTTACTGACCATGTTAAGGAGGGCAGTCTAGAAAGTGTAATCATTCATGAATATAGATGTAAGATGATGATTTGGAGCTGAAATAAAACATATTAGAAAAATGCAATCTTTTGAAGAATCAAGGCAAAAACATTCTGTGACGGAGATAAAAATGCAACTATGTATTTAAAGAGACAAAAATGTGAATCTGAATTACTAGAATTTAGCTAATGTGGTGAAGCGTGAGTGAAGATGAGATTTTCAGTGTATTGGGTTAAGATGAAGTAGGGAGGTGGAAATAATGTGATTTGATTTTTATCAAATATAGAATAAAAATCATGGGGAGACTCTAATTATGTACTTTTAGAGGCTGAGCGTTTCTATCTCATTTATATTTTTTTTTATTATTAATAAAAGATTTGGGGATTTAGCTCAGAGAGATTGCCTAGCAAGTGCAAAGCCCTGAGGTGGATCCCCAGAACCTAAAAAATAAAATGAAAAAAAATAAATCCTCATTTGTTACCTCTTCGGTGAAATACCCACATGTCTACTATGGTCACCCCCATAAAAGTGTGAACTTGAATGTAGCATAAACCTATTATTTTGCTCTGAGTCTGTGTGCTGTCTTAGTGCTTTCCCACTAAGGAGAACTCAATACACGTGCCAGAGTCACAATTCTTTTCTGCTTCCCGCCCTGAGGAAGGATTCTCAGATTATGAAAAAGAATGGCAAACTGGCTTTGAGAGAAAAGTGGGTTTGGAGAAATAGTTGTACTTTCAAGATAATTGCCAGCCCACTTTTCCACTTAAATGAAGACATCTTGATGATTCTGACAGATTTCCCACTGCTAGAGGAAGATGAAAGAGGCATGACAGGTGACTTGTCCATTGTTACCTGGACACTGGGAGGATATGACATTATAGCTTGCACACCTTTTTCCACCCTAACTCTGGGCACCAGCAGGTGAGCTGTCTCTTTACTCAAGAAAACCTATCCACACTTTTCTCCCATTCCACTGTAAATGTCCGATAGAACTGAGGTTTCCATGAAACAGGTCTTAATGGGATCACTTTTACTCATCAACAGCAATGGAAGTATGAGATAGTAAACCCAATTCTCCATAATAGTATGCAATTGCCTAATATTAGCCCAATTTGGTGACTGTATACTTCCATAGTAAGGGAGTTGGCTGCCTCAAAATTGAGCCTATGTTATTTTTAGTGATTATTTGTGGCAAATAATGGTAGGTCTATATGGGCCTGTTAAACTACACAGTTAAGAAACAAATTTAAAAGTATTAATTTTAAATTTGAAAAAAACTTTCTTGTAATGAGTCTTTTTTTTTGCTAAATTATGTACTTACATCTTTTGAGGACAAAATTTTCATGCGCGGTCTGTAGTTACTCTGCATATATATCACTTAATGGAGATTTTTGTTCCTTTTTATAGCATCTTGGTGGGTGAGTCACAGATACCCTCCAATATGGGATACCACAAACAGCAAATGTCCTTATGAGACTGTTATCCTAATGAGATTGTACAGTCTCCAGATGTTCTGGAAATGACAGTGACAATAGGAAAGATGAAGTTCCCACTCGATTTGTGGGAAGATGAATAAAATGCTGGATTAGAAGTATGGTGGTGCAGTCATCTGGGCAATAGCTGACACAGTGATGGCTTTGAACCAGGCACACCTAGTTCAACTTCTGAAAACACATATTGTGACTGAAGCAAGATGAATCATAGAACTTTTTTCAGAGCTGCATAAACAAAATAACACATAAGCTGTGTTTACCTGATCATTGTTAGGAACAATAGATACTATCATTAATTTAAATTTGTAAAGCTTAGGTGAAAATATATCCTAACTAATGTTGTCGCCAACATTATTAGTTTGGGTACATGGTTATTGATTTCTTAAAAGAGAATGAACTGAGTGAACAAGATGTTTTAAAGTAGATTAAAGTGATCAGGTGTGTTCAAAGGGACATTTAAAAATTATATCAGTTCTATGATATGGTGCATGAATTGTAAATGTAAATTATGTCCTCTGTGAATTTCCAACACCTACAGCAACCTCCATATAGATAATTCTTTTACAGTTATTAAGCATCTTATAAGTCTTTAATATCTTATCTTCATATTGTGGTATGAGGCAAAGTTAAAATATTTGCTTTCCTTGATTATACCATGTATGAATCACATTTCGTTGTTTTATTTATTTTTTTTCATTGTTTTAAATATAAGGAAGTCGACATTTTGGAATCAAAAGAATAAACCTAATTACACACTTTGTTTTGAAGAGCAGCTCAAATTCAGTTCAAGAGTCCAGAGAATTTGTTCCGACACTTGGATCCAAGCTGTTCTAGACAATATAACCTCTTGCCAAACATAAGTCATCTGATGCTCCACTGACTCCCAAAGGCTTTTTGAATGTGTCAGTTCCTCACACTCAAGACAGATAGCAACTCATGTGTGAGACTGTTTATGTGCTCCTGACACGCCGAACTCCCCCAGGCTTCAGTAACCTTCTGTCATCATACAGGGACAATAATGCAGGCATCACTTAAGCAGAAACATTACTAGCCTTAACCTGAGCAAAATAATGAATTCTGTTTTAAATATTTATTGCAAAATCTAAACTCTTGCAAACTGTCTAATTAGTAGGGGAATGTCACAGTGCTCTAATAAGCTGTCATTCCACCCTGGTTTCACAGACATAGTACAAAAATATGAAAGTGGGAGCTGCCTATAATCCAAAGGTGCCCTATTTCTGTAGCCTTTGTTATGGTGACGGATGATCTAGTAGAGCTCTCAGGGAGATAAAGGTAAATTGTCTTGGCAGCAGATCAGCAAAGGACCTACTTCTCCAAAATAGAGAGACTTCTCCTATAGCTATGTGAGGGCTGAGGACTCTATGTCAATAGCACACACTTATTTTACTATAGGACACATTTTTCTTGTAAAAAGTAGGAAAACATATTGCATCAGATTTGCTGAGTGTTAGTAACCATTTTAAGAACTAGAAGACACTAACAAGCTAAAGAGAAAGTCTAAGAGGGGAGAACACTACGCTGACTCTTATCAGTCTCTTAATTGTAATTCACTAATCTGAAAAGGAAAACGCAGTGTTTGCATTTTTCCCAGAATTTTGTCTCCTGGTAATGCACCTTGCGTTTGTCATTAGAATGATAGCATTGTGACTTTGCTTTAGGGAAAAGTGTGTGCTACAGTGCTTGAGGAACTGTTTGGCATTCGCCTTTAAGAAACATGAGTTTTGTAGCCAAGTGCTCAGGTTCACAACAACAACCCATCACAACAAAGCACACTGTGCCTGCATTTCTTGTGCATAACTTCACAATGTTCTTGGCTACTTCCGGAAAACTTGGTTCCATGCAGCCCTTATCTAGCTTCCTACAGGAGCAACATAAACAGCACATTATCTTGGCCCATGTTGTAAAACAAACTTGTTTTTGGACCCAAGTCATCTTTGATGGATACAGATGGGACTGTCATAGGTAAATGTCATAAGTAAAATATCATGTGCAACCTGAAAGTATGAACTTATGGAGACACTCTTGGCCAATAGAACAAGATATGTTAAGTACATACGTCCCTCTGTTTTCTCCCAGGAAGTAGATTGTGACATTTAACAAGAAAAATATCCCACAAGGTTGCTCTAGTCTTTCTTTTATTGGCTTTTCCTATTTCTCTGTGTCCTTTCTCATCTCTATGCTCCTATTTCCTGTTATCATATTACCAAATAAACTACGTTCACACAAGCCCTTTTCTCAAGCCCAAGAGCACAATGTTTATTTTAAGCCAGTACTGTCATTGTCTGGGAATCTGTTAGAACTGTTTGACAAGGGGACCTTCCAGGCCTGCCCAACCTTCATCTTCATCTCATTAAGACCTTAGGGGGATGAGTGAAGTGTGGAAAAAATTCCCTTAAAATTCAAAGGCCATAGCATTTGTATGCATCTCAGTCCAGACAAAATATTGAAATAAGTTAAGCACACTGAGTGTAGGACCACAGAGAAGACTAGAAAACATGCCCCTTGTACTGTTTAAAGGATAACACATACACAGCATTTAAAATGTGTACAATACAGTGATACAGTTCTTGGAGCAAATTTTTCTAAATGTAAGGGATGTAAGTGAATTTTCACAATCTTTAAAGCACTTTTAGGCCCATCAAAGACATGTAAGGATTAGTTATATTTTATAGGTTCCTATTGGCTTCCTTGTCTCCAGATATTTAGGCTATTGTACTTAAGAAGCACCAAGCAGTGAAAGAAAATCAGCGATGGGAAATCTGTTGATAATCCACAGGTATTCTGCTGAATCCTAATATTTTCTATTCTTAACTTACCTCCCTTTCTACTTTTGTATGCTTTATTTTTTTCTTTTTTTCTTTTTTTTAAGTTTCATTATGAATTTCTGATTTTTCTTTACAATCATGAAATACAGTTTGGTCTATTAGACGCCACAAAAATCAACTGTCCTTTTTTTCATTCAGCAACTTTTGAGGGTAATACTATCATAGAACCCACTGGAAGAAACCATAGCCTCACTTGCTCAGAGCTTCTAAGTTTTCTTGAAGATCAGCAGTAACTTGGATCACTGGATAAGTATATTGTCATGATTGGCTTTGTTATTTATAAACTCCATCTCTTTTCTCAGTTTAAAAAATAACTGAGTTCAAAATAATTGTTATTTCTCAACAAATATGACATTATAATATATATACATATATATGATGTAAATTTTCTGAAACATGGTGACCACATAAAAATAGCAATAAAACGTTCCACTTTAAAAATAATCAATTTTCCTCTTTGGGAGGAAAAGTAAAAATCACTGGACCAGGTTATTAGAGTGTTTTAATTTTTGGTTCTTATTCACTATAATTTATTCTTATCAACCATAGAAGAGGTTCCCTTGGATAGAAAAGTGACATGCAGCATGGTGAGGTTCTTTCCCTGTACCATTTTGATTACGAATTTTGTTATGAGAATGTAGGCAAATTCTACACTGAGTCCTGTGATTTCAAGATGGATAATAAGAATCAGGAAATCAATACTTGGGTAAAATAATTTATAAAAAAAAAAAAAACAATAAATTTTTGCATTCGAAGATTAACTTGGTTGATTGTCTCTCCTTACAAAATTACTTTTGCTCAAGGCCTACTTTGTAAAGGAGGCCTTAGGGAAATAAAGCAGTGCATTTTTCATTGTCTTCAAATCTATTTTCTGCTTGAATGGAGTCAGCATTAAATTTAAAGCAAGAAAATCAGCTGTTGGTGGAAGTTTTAACATAAGAAGTATGGTAGAAAGTTCCACTCTCTTCTGAGTGTAGAATTTTAATCACTTAGGTACACATATTACTAGCCACATACACACCAGGTGTTTGATTTCATGTACCTTGATCACTTAAATTATACTCCCAAGACAAGAGATTCTTTTAAGAACACAAAAATTTCTATTTATTGTAATCTAGTAAAACAAAGAGCCTCGCATTTTAGAACTGAGACCTGATTTTGAACTTTTGCTCTTATACTTATTAGACATGCAATCTTGGATAAGATGTCCAATATCACTAAATAGTTGTCTCTAAAGCCAGGCATGGTGGTGCATCTCTGTGCTCCCAGCTACTCAAGAAGCTGAGGAAGCTCACTGGAACCCAAGCATCTAAAGCCAGCAACACAGCAAGAGCGAATCTTTAACACAGATAAACAAAAACAAACACAAAACAGCTGTCTGACCCTTATAACTGATGACATTTTCTCGTGGTAACATATTCCTAATGTGTCCAGATCCAGATAG
This sequence comes from Hystrix cristata, assembly GCA_004026905.1. Taxonomy (NCBI): domain Eukaryota; kingdom Metazoa; phylum Chordata; class Mammalia; order Rodentia; family Hystricidae; genus Hystrix; species Hystrix cristata. The sequence goes on from PVJO010016967.1 coordinate 8,271, forward strand.
CCATTACCATTGAAAAAATTAAATATTTTCTTCAGTTCCTAGTATTACACACTACATGCTCAGAATCCATGATGTGTCTGTTCTTACCTCATAATATTTTCTTCACAAGTTCTAGAACTAATAGTTTATAGAATCTAACTGCAGTGGGACTTCCAATAAATCTATGTCTTCATTCCTACAATCAAGGATTCATCGTAGTTTCTGTGAATTAGTAGATATTTAATAATTTTTTAACCTCTTACCTCTTAATTAACTTAAATATAGTGTAGGGAGTTTGACAAAAAAAGATTATCTCCATAAAAAAAAAATCTACCTTTGGAATTCTCTGCTTAAAAGAAAGGTGAGAGAAATAACTCACAAGTCCATGTTACCCGCATTTCATGTGAGAGAAAGAGGTATAAGGAAGCTGGTTGCCATCGTTGTCCAAAATTGATGGCTCGTTTTCTTTTGTTTTGTTTTGTTTTTTGTTTTTTTGTTTTCCTTCTTTTAACTGTGTTAATTTTCCAAGTAGTATATGTTACTGGAGAGAAAGGAAATTCCTACGTAACAGGGGATATGTGCCACTCCCCAAATCATCACCATGCGGTTTACTTTGCCTTGTTCACCTCTCCACAATCCCTGCTTTCTTTCCACTTTCCTGGAAAGTTAACTAGTTCCAAGGATGCCATACAAGGAGCAGTGCTCCAGGAAGGAAGGAGGCAGCATGGATCATGCCCAAACTATTGTGTACCTGAAATGTTTCCCATGGACAGATACTCAGCTTTGTGTCCTCCCTTTTAATGCACCCACCCAGCTGGGTAACTCTCTCATAAAAATAGAGCATCCCAGGGAAATAGAAGCACTGTTTCTATGACTACATATTGCTTTTGCATCATCATACAGTCCAAAAAAATTTAAGTCAAACTATCATAAATGGGGAGCCATCTATGTATGAATCAAACACTAACTTAAAATGGCATAGGAAAATAAATAAATATAGTCAGAGATTCCCATACCCTTTTTTCAATAATTCATATGCCAAATAGAAAAATTCATCAATACATGGAAGATTTGAACAGCACTATCTAGTTTGTTGATATAATTAACATTTATAGAACAGTCTTTACTGGAATATGAGGGGTTGTATCCATTAAACTCCTAGATAAAAATTTTAAATAGCAAGTGACAAATAGAAAAGCAAAAATTCCAAATTCCAGGTTCTTCTAGGCTCTCTCCACATTTACTATCAGATGTTTATATTTCGATTGTAATTTTTTAGTTTGCTTCCCTGTGATTTTTCCATTTGAATTCTTCTTCTGCTGATGTTTCCAAGGATAATCGTCTAACCTCATTGTGTTCAGATCCCACCTAGCAGATTCATTGCAGAATCAAGTTCTGGATGTTCCATCTATCTCTCTCTCTCAAGTGTCTGCCTACATTTCTCATACACAATCCACTGCACACTGAGTAAATTATGTTCCTTCTTAACTCCAAGATCCTTTCCCCACTAATCTTCACATTCCTCAATGTCACCATGAAATTTCCAGTTCTAGATTAGGATTTGAGTACACTTAAGGCAATTTGACATGATTTATATTGAATCAAAGTGACCAAAATCCACTTCTTATGATCAAGGAGTAAAACATCCAATTTCAAAAGAAAAGTTTGTAAACAAATACAGTTTCAACACTTACTAGGTGAAAAATTAAAAAAAAAAAGGATATCATTTTGCTTGGGATCTTATGATGCTGCGAAGTGAAATTAATTATTCAAAATTATGTGTTCAAAGCATATAAATTTGTCATCATACTCTGACAGATATTTATGTAATACGCATAGTACATGATACTTAATGATAAAGTGACTAAGTGATTGGTTTAAGTACATACAATACTGTACCTTTTATTGTTATTTTGGATTATACTTCCTCTACCCTCTACCTATTAAAAATGGTTCAGTGTAAAACAGTGTATTGTGTGAGGCAAGAAGCAGCCTCATACATTTTCTATTTACCTCATCTCTTGGTTTTATCATTTTTGAGTTTGACTTAATCTTATGTTGTTTTGTTGACCTAAGAGCAATAGGTTATAATATATATAATGTATATTGCGCATATACATTACATATATATGTATGCATGCATATGTATATACACACTCCATACAGCCTAGGTATGCAATAGGTAGGTATGCAATTTAGGTTTATATAACTATACACAGTGCTTCTCATGGAACAGTGAAATAGCTTAACAATGCATTTTCTGAATGCATTTACATTGTTAAGTGATTGCATGATGTAGAGATAGATGCAGATATGTATATAAATAAATGTGCATGTGTACACTAGATGAGTCTAGGTTCAGTCACATACAAATTGCAAGTTCTTATTTGAAACATTTTGCTACTCTACCTTTAATTATTATAGACATAAAATGAGCATAATAACTTCTGCTATGCTGCCTTAAAGGTATTGTTATGAGGGGTGAAAGGGAAAAGTGAGGTGGCAGTGATTTGAAAATATGTTCAGATTTTTGTACATGAGCAACTCTTTGGTAGATGCGACGCAGAATGAGGGTAGTGAATTTTGGTAATATAAAAGCTATCACGTTAGATTATATTAACCAAATTGCTCACAGTTTATGTTCATGTATGTGGGCTCTTAACCCAGTCTTTTCTCTTATTGCTTGGAAATTTTACTACACCTTTTTGTTTGTGCATTTTACAAAAAATTTATTAATTTCTCTAATTCTTGGTGTGAACATGAGTTGAGTAGAGAAGGTACTAGCTGCTTCAAAAAATGTTTGTGAGAATTAAATAAGGTAATATAAAAATCATATCTGTACAATCCATGTACACACAATCTCAGATTCTTCATAAGTATATATATAAGTAAACTATAAGTAATATGAAAAGGTGAACAATCTAGTACACTTGTTTGTTGACAGTACACTCTTCAGTTTCATAATACAATATTTCTCAGCTGTCACCAAGGGACATTTGACAGCATATAGAGAGATGTTTGCATCACCCTCTGGCAAATGGGTGCGAGTGACATCAGGTTGGCAAAGGCTACAGATGCCTTAAAATGCTATAATGTAGCCAGGTGTAATGGCACACGCCTTTAATCCCTGCACTCTGGGAAGCTGAGCCAAAAAGACTGCAAGTTGGAGTGTAATTGGGCAATTTAGCAACTAAGTAATTTCCTGTCTCAGAATAGAAAATTTAAAAAAGACTGGGGATGTGCTTCAGTGTGATGGCCTTGGGTTCAATCCCCAAGAACTCCCTCACACATACATACAAACATATGTACAGGACGGCCCCCCACAACAGATTATGGTATCACTGGTTCAGAGGTGGAGAAGATACATTGCAATGAACTCATGAGGCAAAGACATGAACTACATCCTGCAAATGTGTACACTTCTAAGAAATGAGATGTTTGTGCCAAGAGAGAGAGAGAGAGAGAGAGAGAGAGAGAAGAATACATTCTGTGCCTTCTTTTTCTTTCTGCCTTTTTTTTCTTCTCATATTTTTCTATGGGCATTTCTCTGTTTTTTTTTGTCAGGGTTAGTGGTCAGTAGGGTCCAATAATGCAGCCGTATCTTTCGCAGAAGTTCTGCTTACTGTCATAATAAAACCAGAACATTGTGCACACTGTGGTGACATTACTCCTGATTCATTTTTATCTTTTATTTTTTCTTGCAAAATACTTAAATTATTTCTTGCAGGCTTCCTTTATCTCTGCCTCCATCAACTAAATCAAGATATGGGCTGATTTGAGATAGAGTCTGTGTCCTCAATCTTGAGTCCTAGTCCTAAAGTCACAAACAGGATCATAACTTTTAATTCTGATTGGCAGGATCATCCATTTCCTGGGCAAAACAGATTTAACCAAATGTGAAAAAAAAAAGAAAAGAAAATGAAGGATAAACTTGAAAATGTACAACAGATCTTCACGTCTCACACCTAGACTAGTAACAGTTTTTGGCTGGGTACGACAGATATGAGATTGTCATTTGCATCCACAGGACACAAATCCTGTGCACACCGCTCTCTTCCTCCATGGGGGATTCACGCAGGTGTGGCATCACAAATGCGGTGTTCAAAGGACAAAAAACAATGACAGTGTTTGGCTTCTAGAGCAATAGGTGCCACGTGAGTGGTAGGAGCACAGACATGAAGAAGAGAACAGCAGGAGAGTGGACTTGGAAGATAAGCGCAGAGGCGTTTTAAGGGATGTTATAGTCGGAGAAATCAGTCTCGTTTGTTAATTTTAAATATTTCATGGCTATAATAGAGTTTACGGTCAAGCCCCATGAGCCCCAAGGTGAGCACTCAGAACAAAGCACTCAGTTTGCTGTGGCTAAAACAGAGTGGTTATCTGAGATTGAACAAATGACTTCTTCCCATTGCTCTCAGGGTAAAAGCCAAAACACTTTACCTAATCTGTAATGCCAGCTTTTTTTCAGTACTTTGAATGCTTTCCTCCAGAGCTGACGCCTTTACTTCTCTTCTCTCAGCCACAGTTTTCTTTTATGAAGCTTCTCTTCTCTGTTCTCCAGATTATAGCCTAGAATTCCCTTTGTGAAGGACATCTTCCCTCATCCCTGAGCACAGTACATGTATCTCTCCTTTACATTACCTAGGACTCTTTTAGTTATATTTTAATTGAGATAGTCATTTGTGGAATCGCTTACAAAATCGTGAATGCTGTAATAAAGGCAGAGACTACAACAATCTTTGCTTACCTAGTATTTCCACTGTTTGTACACAGTGTCTGAAACATATACATATTGAGCTTTCGATAAACAACTATGACTGAATACAGGAATAAATTGATGAGTTTATAGAAGTTTGCATACTCTGTATGTTTCCTCAGGCCATTCTAGGTGTGGATACACAGGACAAAATACAGAAACTATACTTTTGTGGCAATATCTCACAGTTTAGTATGGATGTTGATATTTGAAAATGCAAAGCAAAATGAACATGAAAAATGGCTTAATAATGTTATATGCACAGGGAAACGTGTGTATTTTTCATCATATTTTCCCTGACATCTCAAAGAGGGTCACAGACCTAGAAGACTACACACTGATGTCTTATGCTTTTTGTAGGGAGTGCTGAGGATCAAAAACACTAATGTCTTTTGAATGAGCATACGAATTTGGAAAGGATGGATGTATGTTTGAACTTGGTATCACAGTTTAAGAAGAGTTTTGAATTCCAGAAAAGGCAAAAGGAATGGTGTATGTTGAATCTCTGAGACAAGAGGGAATTACAGTGTAACTGCAGATTTTTTTTTTTTCTTGAATGATCTTACGTGTCTTTTTCCAGGGTAAGTAACAAGACTATAAAAGTGGAAAGGTGAGAGTAAGGCAGCTTATGGTATGACCTCTAAATTAACAAATTTATATATGTTCCTTACCCAATAGGAAATCACAAAAGCCATTGGTAAATAAAATGATGCATTTTGCACGTTAGGTAGATAAGTTCAGAAGTTGGACGGAATAGAAAGTGGCTACAGGCCAAGAGACCAACAAAAAGATGGTTGCCCAAATCTACAGAATAGTTCTAAAGGATACTCTAGAAGATTTTCAGTTTTTGTGTTCTTTAGAATATGGACCTGAAAAATCTTAGTTTTATACTTTGCACTACAAAAACTTATTTCTCTTCTATTATTTGGTTTCTTATTAAAAATTATTAATGTGCCAAGTAGATTTTTGTTGTATAGGCTTTTAAAATTATGAATTGACAATTAATAATTTTTTTTTAAATTTATAAATTGTTAAGTGATACGTTTTATTCCAATTCTGTAAATGCAGAGAAATGTAAGAAGAAAGATAAATAAGATGAGAGATATTTTCTGAAGTCTGTTCTATTTAATATGCATGTTATCAAAGGTTAAATTATATAAATGCATACATAAATACAGGCTAAGAGAGAGCAAGATGATATAGATAGAAAAACTAAGGCTAGAGTCAAGGAGGCCAAAAGAAGGTTAGTATTATCATATGAGCCTTATCCAGAATTATAGGGTGGCCTCTATGGAAGAAAACTGTGATATGAAAATTAGAAGGACCACCAGGTAATAACAGCAAAGACAATCATGAAGGCAAAGACATTGATTCAAGCATATTGACAGGGTTGAAACAGGAGAACATTAAACTAGAATTAGCTAAACACAGAAGGGCAAATGCTGCCTCATCTCACTTCCAAGTAGAATCTAAAAAAAAAGTCAAATATATAGTAACACAAGGTAGAGTAGTAGCTAGTACATGCTAGAGAATAAATAGAAAAGAGCAAATATTGGTCAAATATACAGGTTTGTAATTTATAAGACCTATAAATTCTAGAAATATTAGGTGCAGATGATGACTACGCATACTAATTTTTTTTTTTTTTTTTGTGCAGGGGATCTAACTCAGGGCCTTGTGCTTGCAAAGCACACACTCTAACCACTGAGCTAAATCCCCTAATGATGTATTCTTGAGATTTGATACGGGACGGTCTCAAGTGTTTATATTGCACATTATACATGCATTGATGCCAGCTGCATGAGAGATATATAAGCTAGTAAACTCCATTGTGATCATCATTTAACAACGGATATGGTAAAACATCATAATATTTACTTTAAATATGTACATCTCACAATAAATGCATATACAAAAACAGTATGTGATAGTCAAACCCAGAAAAGCCACTGGAGGGGTCCGGCACTGAGCTAGCGCCTCAGCCCAAACCAGGCAGCAGTTCCACTACTGACCCTTGAAAGCAGAATGACACTGAGCGCGATTTTTTTTTTCCTTTCCCTAGAAATTGCTTCCTTTATTTCTTGAAAGAAGGCACTGGTCTTGATGTGTTATTAAAAGCAGGGGTCCCTTTACTTCCTAACACACTTCGAAGTTGTGATGGAGATATTAAAACCACATTCAGCATTTTATAGCTCACAAAGACATTTTATAATTTCTGATGAAAATGCTATAACAAGTAACCACAATGTCAAGCTCCTTTTGAGGTCTGAAAACCTGACTCATTGTGGTCACTCTGCATCGTTGATGGCGTTGATCAGTGATTATATATTTTGTGTCCATTCCTGCTGCCTCGGAATGATTTATTTTATAAAGAAAAGTTTTTTCAACACAGACCAAGGAGGAAACAAATAACCAAAGTGATGCCTAAGAGACCAGCTTAAATTTTGAGAAGCAAATGATCGATGGAGGGCATTCAGCTCTTTGGCTGGTTTCCATCTTAGAAATTCTTAGTGGAGAAAAACAATACAGTTTTCTCACTGGATAGCATCAAGAAGCTCCTGCAGGATATTACCTCAGCAGATCCATGCAGAGTTGATGCTGCAAAGTGTTAATTTGTGGAAGGAAAAAAATTCAACTGGACACCCTGGAGCTGTTTGTCATCCTTTCCAGGGAAGTTTGCTGTAGACAGTGAATATCTGTGTCTGTATGATAAGATTACTCTATGGATTTTTCTTATGCTTTGGGAACTAATTTGTTGACTTTATGCATGAGATAAAATATTCTATTTTTGAAACTTCTCGTTTTCCCCCAAGTAGTGGAGGACAAAAATAAGTGATGCTTTCTCATTCTAGTTACTTGACAAAGAAAACCCACTTTCTTAGTCATAGAAAGTAATTTAGAGCATGTAGAAATGTTGGTCTGCGGGAAAGGAAGCTTTGAAAGTTTATCTAGGACATTATAGGAAACTATTTTAAGAACAGTTACAACCTGAAAAACTGGCTAAATGTGGAGTAATGACAGGTAACCGACTGTGTCTACTTAAATAAGAAATGCCCAGACAAACTGGATTAGCACAGTTCTGGGTCTGGCTGACTCGATTTGCTGAAAACAGTACACACTCTGGGTGCCCTGTGGTGTCCCCCGTGGCACCAACCAATAGGCTTGTCAGCTAAATGAAATAAAAGGGAAAGGAAGAGAGAAATCTCTTTTCTGTTCTTTTGGAGGCGCTCCAGTCTTCACCTTCACCTTGTACGTTGTCTCCTGGCTTACAGAATAGACCCTTCAGCCTTCCTTTGCGGACTCTTCAGCCTCCCAAGATGGACTTGTACAGTACGCTACATACCGTGAGCTCCAGGATTTCGACCTCTGACTGGATCTTCGGAGCTCCAGTGCACAGATGGCCATTTTGTACTCTTTCGCACCTAACTCTGCAGTCAGTGATTATACGCCTCTCTTGTAAAATCCTTTTATCTTTACATATCATGCGCTAAATCTGTTTCTTCAGTGAGCACTGACTGATAGAAGGAGAGTCACGGTTGGCAACCAAACACTTCTGATGCCCTCTGAAGGGTGGCCTGGTGTTACATGTGCAGAACCGCACATATTGGCTTTGCTGGAATGGTTTCTGCCTTTTACCTACAGATTTAATTATTACTTGGATGCTTTTCCACAGTCAGAAGGTTCCTATTTAAATAATATTCTACATATCCAGTCAATTTAAGCTAGATGAGGTCCCGGACTCCAGTTATTTCAAAGGTTTCCTGCAGCTTCTGCTTCATGTCTGAGGTGTAGCCAACCGGGCCTATCTTTCCTTTGTCTGTGACTTCTTAACTCTACGTCTCTATTTTACCTGATTCTGGTTGCTCACATCTGAGAACCAGTTTTGATATGCCCTATCTGGACTTGTAAATGGCTTTTGTCTCTTAGAAACAAACAAACAAGGAAGGAAGGAAGGAAGGAAGGAAGGAAGGAAGGAAGGAAGGAAGGAAGGAAGGAAAGAAAGAAAGAAAGAAAGAAAGAAAGAAAGAAAGAAAGAAAGAAAGAAAGAGAGAAAGAGAGAAAGAAAAAAAGAAAGAAAGAAAGAGAGAGAAAGAAAAAAGAAAGAAAGAAAGAAAGAAAGAGAAAGAAAGGAAGGAAGAAAGAAAGAGAGAGAAAGAGAGAAAGAGAGAAAGAGAGAGAAAGAAAAAAGAAAGAAAGAAAGAGAGAAAAAAGAAAGAAAGAGAGAAAGAAAAAAGAAAGAAAGAGAGAAAGGAAGGAAGAAAGAAAGAGAGAAAGAAAGAGACAGACAGATAAGGAAGGAAGGAAGGAAAAAAGAGAGAGAGAAAGATCAAAAAAGGATGGTTACTTTCCATATGAAAAAATTGGTGTATTTCACTTTCAAATACTCCCTACTACCCAGGGTAGCTATCTGTCTTGCCTGTTCTCTCTCCCTCCCTCCCTCCCCCCACCCTTTCTCTGTCTCTCTCTCTCTCTCTCTTTCTCTCTTCCCCTTTTCCTTACCTTCAAATAAGTTGTCTTATTTTATTTAAAAAAAAATCAAGTTCTGTCCTGAGTCCTCTACATTATTTCCCTTGGATTTGCTCCAGTCAGTTGCTGCCAAACATAGCTGTGTTTTAGACACTAATTTCTCTCCATTTTGGACCTATAATTTTCTTGTTAGCACTTTTTAGTGGAGAAAGACAGACTTTGGCTCTGGACTCTGAAGCTGATTTATTTCATCGGTTATTTACCTGTTGACCAGCTGAGGAATGCTAGGACATCATCAATTCTAAGCAAATTTTTATTTTCTCGTCTAAAAGGAGATAGTGACACGTATTGTTTTGGGATGAAAACAATAAAAATGTGGGCCAGTTGTTGAACATAGTACATGACACACAGTAGATATTGATGAAGTGTTCTTTTTACTTTTCCTAATTCAAAAATGCCTAATTAAAACAAAAAAAAAAAAAATCAGAGAATTGACATGACTACTAAACCCAAAAGAGTTTTTTGACGTAAAATATCAAAATAAAAGAAAACTACCTAATACTATGAGTGGAATCCAATTTTTTGTTTCTTATGGTAGCATGACCAAGATGTTGTATATTTGAGAGCCTTTGAAAGTATGCAGACATCAACATACTTGAATAGTTCTGTAAGGGACATTTAGCAGCATTATCAGGCAAATAGCAGTTGAATATTGTTTGTATCCTCCTTTCTTCAGAGCAGAGGGCCTCATTACAGAATTAGTCATTGCTGCAGAAGACTAATGAATGAGAGTAACAAGTGTGACTCCTTTTGAAGCAGACGCCCAGGCGTGTCCAGCAGCCCGCCTGCCTCTGTAATCCCAGCACTCTGGGAGTAGGAGGCAGCAGAATCGCAAATCTGAGTTCTGCCCAGTCAACTTAAGTGGGACTCTGCCTCACGGAGAGAAGGTCTGAGGGCCTAACTCAGTGTGAAGATTTTGGGTTCAATTTCTACTACTGCACAATTCGAACAAGCAAAACAGACACACAAGACAGGTGACTCCAGTTATATCTGATTCTCTCTAATTCCTAAGGTATCCTCAGGTCTGAAAGAAAATCTTCATTATTTTAAGAAATGTGCACTGCCAATTTGCGATAGGGATTGCCTGTGAAAGGTAGGCATGATTCAACAGTCAGTGTAAGGTCTTTTAATGAAAAAATGGAGCAAATCATTAATGAAGACTGGGGGAGAATACGAAGTCCTGGCATAAGAACTTCAGCATTTGTAAACACTAAAGCCTAAATGAATAAATTCAATATTAATAAATAAAAGGGAAAAGGAAGGCATAATGAGAAAGAATAGCCTGCCCTTTTTCTGTAGAATTTCAATATTCACCACCCAAAATGCTATGTGTGCTGTGATTTCCCTACTTATTTCAAATAGAAATCAGGTATGGCCATTTTTTCTACTCTCATATTGCAATGTGTAAGCTGTCACATATGAAGAGTTGAAAAACTCAAAATCTCAGAGGCCATTTATATCTCCACTTAATGTCCAAGACACCAATGATATAAATTTATTGAAGACATGTATTAATGGGGTGACAGAAAATTTACAAACTTGCCATCTCAGACAAGGATTGTTTATTGAACTGAGCGAGAGAAACATAACTTGTTTCTAAAGCAATATGTTTGTTTGAGGTCCTCGTTCTTATCTGAGTGTTACACAGATCACATGTCGACAACAGTTGACTGTCACATACCCTCTTATGGATCCAATGGGTTGGGGCCAGGTCGAGGCATCTCCCCTAATGTCCAAGCCTGACTTATCAAATCTGAAGTGCATTTCATTTTCTTCCCATTTTTCTTCTGAGATTTTCTCCCATGTCATGATGAAATAAGTCAGGGAAGGACAGGTAATGTGGTATTGCAAACATACGGTTTATTGAAGATCTTCACGACTATGTCAGGAAGGAGTAGTGATTAACTACTACTCCTTCCAAGATATTCAATGGGATGTGGAGTGATGTGTTCCCTCTACACACGAGTATTGAAGATAAACTGACATACAGTCATGCTAAGGGGGCAATTTTCTTGTCAGAACCATAAATAACGCGCGCACGCGCGCGCACACACACACACACACACACACACACACTCTTTTGTGTATCTTTTATTTTCTTCAGTGTCTCAATTGTAATGCTTGACCTTGCCATCTCCATTGTCTTGTCCATTTCTCCCCGAGGCTGTGCAAGGATCAGCTCACTGGATTAGAATTGACAGATGTTCCCGGGATAGCGATTTTGTCAAGGCCAGCATACCATTCTGGTTCTCGGCTTTTATTAAAGGTTTGACCTTTGTGGATATCCTTTAATTTCTTGTAAGTCAAATTAGACAATATAGTGCATGTTTGTAATGTTAATCTAAGAGTTTCGGGGTTCTACACTGGCAAAGTTTTCAAGAATCTAATTTGCTGTTGCTGATAATGAAATTAAATTATTCTACTTATACTAACAAGCACATTATTATTTTTAAATAAAAAGATATTGCCATATATAGAACTTCTTATAAAATAATTTTCCGGAAAGCTTAATAGTCTTTAAATTGCTAAGAAAACACTTTTCTCGGGAAACATATTACCCATGCCCGGGCATACATTTTACAGTTCTTCATTCCATATCATCAAGTCTTCACAAAGCATCAGAAGATTTCTGGATGGTCTTTTGATTCCAGCACCCGCTTCACTGTCATCAGAATGTCCTCATGCTCTGGTGACATTGTCCGGTCACTTGTGTCACTCTGGCATTTTCCCCACAACACGCCCTATTTCTTAACACCTCATCACTCATCCTTATGTATAAAAATTCAAATCCAGTCACCTGTCTTCAACAAAGGCTTTATAGATCCTCAAAACTGACCTAATTGTCCAACTTTTGTCATTGGTAGATACTGGATTTTAAAGATTGATATAAATTATACACAATGAAAAGAAAATTGCTCATCACCGATTCCTCAATTCATATTCCAAAGATAATACCTCAATTACTTCCTGTAAATCTCCAAGAGATATAATTTAGGCAAATATATATTATGATTATCCTTATTTAATCAAACTATGCTGCATAAATTACCCTTCGCATTTCTTCACTGTACATACTGAATTTTGTTTTGTATCATACAATACTTTATTAACCAATTATAATCCACACAAACATTATATTATTGGGTTATAAATTTGTTTTATAATTGGGCAGTTTGCTTTTTTGGAGATGGAATAACTTCCTTATACCTGTAGCTTGAGTTCCAGCAAGGCTGAGAGACACAGGGATGTTCAAATTATAGATACTGAACACACAAAAGGAGGTTTAATTTCTACCCTTAATGTGTTTTTGTCTCAATAAATAAGGGTCATACTGTATCATTATTGCTCATGAAATCCCAATGACTACTTGTTAATGCTTCAACTCTACAGGGACAATGCTATTCACCACAATTTTTAAAGCAAATTTTCTTGCACTCAATATGGTTTTCTAAAAAACAAAACAAAACAAAAATACATTTGATGAAGACTTTGAAGTACTTTGAACAATGCTTCTTTTAAGGAGAGAAAAATATTCAGAAATCTTTCACTAACATTCTCCTACACAGGTCTTGCACGCATGGAATCAGCTTTGCCCTTTGGAAAATTTCTCGCTGACCTTTCCAGAAAGCTGAGGTTTGAGCCCTTAGGAGTAATAACACAAAGTGTTGCTACTACAATCACCAAGAGCAAACAAAGGAAAACTCATGAAACACTTAAAAAGATGTGTTTGGTCACTTGATAATTATTAAAATCATGAAAGAATGATCTTTTAAAAATAGCAATCATTCGAATTTAGATTGCGTGCGTACATGTGCATGTGGGTATGTGTTTTTGGAATTCTCAAGCTGCCACTTACAGTAATTGAGTTTGATCGATTTCTACAATTCTCCCCAATTCTCTGGCTGTAAAATCACAGTCTTTGTGCAGCACACAGCATAGTATCCTTGCCAGAATTGAGTACTGAGCGAAACACAAAAGCTGCCAAACATGCACCTTTCCAGATGGCTCATCACACAGGAAAGACACTGGCTACTTCCCTGGGAGATTAGAGTACTAGATTTGGCTCAGCAGCTCATCGTCTTTCTACCCATTCCTCCTTTAGGGTCAGAGGACAAGTACGGAATCGATAGTCACAGAAACTTGCCTTTTTTTCAAGCTCATGAAGCTGCCTGTAGCAGAGTGCCAGGACCTGTGCATAGTCTCTACTCTCTCATTCCTGTAACTTCTCACTGAACCTCCTCGTGACTCTTCAGGACACATTCCTTTCACAGACTGTGTACATTTTTTAAGAATTCATTGAAAAGAAAAATCAACTGCTTTCAAATTAGCAAATTTACTGACAAAAGATAAGATTCAAAATAGCTCATGATAAAACCAATATTTGAAATAAAATGAGGTAAATTATGAAATGACAATTACACTAGAAATTGGACACAATTAGTGCAGGTTGGGGCAGGAGACTAACTGTAGGACTAGATGGAGATCTTCAAAGTGAAAAAAGTCACTAATTATCCAGCTTTTTAAATATATCATAGTTCAAAAAAACCCATTTTTACAAAGATCCTTTATGTCTTAAGACAGGATAATTATATTTTCTAAGTATATTTTTACTTTCAGATATAGTGACTGTCAAAGTCAAAAGCAAGGTGCCAATATCTATCTGTTCAGCTTCCAGTGAACAGTTCCTGCTGCATCTATTCAAGGAAGAATGTAGAAGGGAAAGCAGGCCTGTGCAGAAGAGGGAGAACACGAGCTAGACTTGCTGCAAAACAACATGCTGTACCAGAAAATAAACCACTTTTTTCTGAGAGCAAGAACTCACATGAGCAGGGGTTGGGGATTTAGCTCAGTGATTAGAGTGCTTGCCTTGCAAGCACAAGGCCCTGAGTTCGATCCCGGCACCACAAAAAAAAAAAAAAAAAAAAAAAAAAAAAAAAAAAAAAAAAAAAAAAAAAAAAAGAATTCACATGAGCAAAGCATTGATCCATTCCTGAGTCCTCTGCCTCCAGCACCCAAATACTTCCCAGTAGTCTCCATCTCCAAACTCTTGCTCGCTGAGAACCAAGATGTAATAGGAGAGGGCACAAACCATCTTCAAATCATAGCACCATGAAAAATACAGAAACAGATTTTTAAAGAAAATGTAGAGAACAATAATCAAATTATTATCTGTAAGGTTGTGTTAGTCAGCTTTCTGTCACTGCAGCAGAATTCCTGAGGTGCAGATTTATGAACAGAAAAGACTGATTTAGATTAAGAGTCTTGGAGACTTCAGTCCATGACTGATGGGCCTCATTGCTTTGGGCATCTGGGAAGGAAGCTCATTAGAGTAGAGTGTGGCAGAGGAAAATCACTCGCCTCCTGGCTGGAGACAAGAGTGAACAGGGTACTGACGTATCGCAGCCCCCTTCCAGGGCAAGCTGCCAGTGGCCTCAAGATTCCAGAGGAGGCCTTACCCCTGAAAGTTCTGCCATCTCTCTGTAGTCCCTGGGGGGCAAGTATTAACACAGAGGCCCGGCGAGACACTGAAGATCGAAAGTTTAACAAGGCAAAAAAAAAAAAAATAGTTGTTCAAGAAAGGGAATTAAAAATGAATACGTTTATTGTCTCAATAGTAAACACTATTTAGATAGCTATAATGATAAAATATACTTATGCATCTTAAAATTGGGATAATTTATTTGTTGGAGGAGAGGAAGAGCAGGAATGTGAACAAGGTTGTTCACATCCATTGAAGAAAAATAATACATGATGTCTAAATTGATTAGTCAAGAAATAATATGGACGTACATATTATTTATATTTATGGAGCTAAATATCAAATTAAAGAGCTAAATGAACAAAAAATTATTTTAAAAATGAGGAAAAAGGCAGTGCTTTTGGGAATAAGATATGGGAGAAAGAAGAAAAACATTGAAATATGATTTATGATATGAACATTTCACTACTCCTTTTAACCAGACATGATTTGTTTTCACTTTTTAATATTCCTGATAAGGGTATAAATAACAAATATAAAAGAAATTGTTAGTTTGAAATGACATAGAATGAAATTTCAATCCTAGCAATCATTTATGATGGTACATATATTCTTTCACCTTTTCCTTACAGACACAGTGTTTGGTAAAATTTATTATCACCCAACATTATAAAGACAGAAAGCAATGCTTAAGGAAAAGTGTTATAAACACACAGTGAAAACAATCATATTTCAATGATCTGACTTTAAATGTAACATAATTGTTTTTTCAAAGACGACTACATTAACATCTCCTAACCCTCTCTACTAGCTAATTGAAATACAAGGGTTTTGGAGTTGCTGTTGATCCCACATACACCCAGTTTTGAAATAGTGCTATGTGTCATTCCAGGGGCTGAGGTCGGAGACACAGCTCTAAGAGCCTCTCACTATTTTAAATATTATGGCAATGGCCTTGCAAGGTGACAGGTAAAAAAAGCTACAAGGAAAATGTAAGATTGTTGCCATATCACAGTGCTTTCCATTGTAGCGGTATTTTATTTGCTCTCTTTTGGAAAAAAAAATACAAATAATTAAAAATAATGTGCGCAAGACTGACCTGAACAGTAATGAGATAATAATTTTTCCAGCTGTGAGTTTGGATATTGAGTCTGTAATTTTATCCTCCAATGCTTCTGAGTATTCTCTCACATTTATCGATTGCTGACAATGGTCGCTGTTAACAAAAAGATATTCCCGGGCCCAAAACCTTAGTACTTCTAGCAAAGAAGGGAATTTAGTTTCATCATAAAAAAACAGTTAGGTTTTTATATTTTTATAATTTGTTTCTCTACAAATATTTTAAATAGTATGAAGTTGTGGGGCACTTTCTTTCTTGACTATAAACTGTTTAGTGCCTTGTAACTTCAGGTTTTAAGGATAACTATTATCATTACTGAGAGGGAACTGGTAGAAAACTATTAAGGCAACATTACGGTTTCTTCCTTGGGACGCTTATTAACATGCAAAGATCAACACAATTTGACCATAACTGACACTAATTTATACTTTTTATTGTCTAACACCCTTCAGCTACTCATTCATGTGTGAGTGGATGTGTGTATCTGTTCAGATGTTTGACAAACACTTCCCGTGTACCCACCACATGGCTGACCTGGCTCTATGCCCAAAGGGTACAGAAATGACACACACAGTTAATACCTGTTATATAAGGAGACAGAACACAAAGAGCATGGTTCAGTGCAAAATGACACTGGGGATAGATGAAGTAGAAGAAAACCCCAACTTGAGTCCAGGGTAGACTCAGCTCAGAATGCCACCATACAAGCCCACTGAGATTGTTCTGCTGGGCATTTCTTTTTATGGAAAAGTAGAGGAACAAGACTAGGAAAATGGACCTCAGTTCAAGGGAAAGGATGACACTAAACATGTCTGTATCTTGCTTCTTGGGTTGTCCTGCAGCCCTGATCTCTCCATTTTTTCCTGAATGCTAATGTGAGAAACGACACTAGACAAATGAAGAAGTACAGTTTCTCTCTTTGCTTGTATGTGATTCCCGTGAGTGTGACATTATAATTGGAAGGCTCAAAGATGGAAGGCAGACCAAGATCAATCAAAGCCTGATTATGCTTTAACCATCCAAGAGGAGGTATCTCCTAGAGGTTTTATCAAATATGCTATATAATGATATACAAAAATGTCTTATTTTGAAAGGGATCTTGAACTAATATTACTTAGTCTCTGCACTGCAGAAAAGGAAAGTGAAACAATAGAGAGACAGTTTTCTTCTTTGGCTGTGGAGACATTTTAACTAAAAAAATGAGAATACATGAAAATGTTAAATGAGAATAGGAGACCACCTAAGGCAGAGTTTTGCTAGCCTTGTCCCCAGTTTAGCATATTATTTCTTCTTAAATTTAGCTTATCATCTTACTCTATCCTATGTTAATTTTCAAACAGGGAGGGGAATTAGGAATACATCACATAAATGTATTTAAGTCACAGCTATCCCTGTGCTTTTTGTTTCAACAGCTGGTGGAGAGAATTATTTTAGGTAAGGAGGATTACAAACATAAATTGGAGAAGAAAACAGCCTTTCAAATACCCCTTGTATTTCTTACTTAAACACATTTCAAAGCATCTTCAAATATTGATGACATGAAGCTACTATTTTTACTTTCCCAGGACAGAAAGAAAAGATGTTTATCTCATACAGATTTTTGCAGTACTGAATATTTTTTCTTGGCGAAAGTATTCTTTCGTTGATTTAATAGCTGAACAAATGGCACTTTCGATCTTGTGTAATTTGGTCTAAGTTATCTGTCATTTCCCAGGACGCATGCCAGATGGACCCAGGGAACATTTCTAAGAGTTCGCTTCTAAAATAAAGGGAAGGTGTAAATGCACATCCTGTCACAGGTGATAGGCGCCTGATGGATAATAGAGGCACTCATCAGAACTCAATGCATGTGCCTTTGCCGTCAAGGTGCAATATCAAGGCTGTCCTCAGGAAGCGAAATGCAGCAAAGCAAGGGCTACAGGCTTGTTAATATCTAACTCCTCGTAAGTGTTTGCGGCTCACATCACCCAACACTTATTTGCTACAGGGCCCTGGGCTAAATAGCCCTAACATCAGGGCTCAAGTCTTGCCCTCATTCTGCAGATTAAGAGACAGAATCCAAGTGTTGAAAAACTTTTCAGATTTGCATCAAAAAAGTAGCAGAGGTTGGGTTCTAATCTAAACCCCTCTGATTTTCAAACCTGTTCACACACCAATGTGTCTTGGTAGATTAAAGAATGTTATAATTTTAGGGCTGAAATAGATGATACTACCCACAAATGAACCACTCATATATCATTCATTACAATTTCTTCCACAAGTGCTCATTTACCCTATTAAGCATGTAGTCACTTACCCTATTTAAATGCTTCTATTTCTCCCACCACTGAAAATTTCCTCAAGTCTATTTTCCCTTTTCAACCACTGCACATTATCTCTTCCCTTTTTCCTTCAAGTTCCTCGTGGCCAGGCTGACCTTTACAGATACCAACCACAGGACAGGACCTGGATGACTCTGCTTTGCCTTGAGAACAAAGTGGAGAATGCTTCATAATTTGGGGATTCAGATCACGTGGTAGAGTGCCTGTCTAGCAAGAGTAAGGCCACAAGTTTAATCCTCAGTAGCCCCCCAATATGTCTTCCCATGCGCTTTTCTGTTTCATGTGTATTAAGAATAGTGTCTAACATCGTAGTATAGTTTCTAAACTCTATGCAATGTTGTGTTCCCATGCCATTGATCATACTGTATATTTCTGCTTGAAATTTGGACTTGTAGACTTTGCCATCTGTAGAATGCCCGCTCATAGATAAAGACTCCTTGCAATGATGAACTCAACAGAGAAGTTCTATTAGATCATCCAATATTGCACGAGCAGGTTCACCCAAGTATCCATTCTACAGCTGGATGGTAAACTTCTGTAACAAAATTAGGGTGTTATGATTTGTTTCAAAATGTTTTCTCTCCTAGTGGATGGACTTCTTAAGAACAATGTCCTCATTATCATCTTTGTTCCCTCCATTACACTGTATCCCTGGAACACCATAAAAACTTAGCAGTTATTTGATGTGACGTATGATTTATGTGAACTATAAAGTTACAGACAAGGCATTATTTGCGTCTTACCTATCCCCTGAGTTTCAGAAACCCTTTTCATCATCTTAGCACTATCTGCTAGCATTCTATTACACAAATTTATACAAGGTTTAGCTCATCTGGACATGATTATTATATGATTATTCCTCACAATAACTCATGGACACACAATGTGGAAATTCAAATATTAATTTGTGACAGTTTATGGACAGTGATAAGCAATGGGCAGGAAATGACTATTAAAAATTTTCACAGTGCTTGGTATTCATTTCTTTAAAACCTCAAAAAAATATGATGTTTGATTTTACAAAATATTATAGTACATAGGATTGTTTAGAAGTAGTCAGTGCACTTTTGACTTTGTATTTAATTCATCATTTAATTTTATTGCCTGAAGAAATTTGCTTTCTAAAAAAGGCTTAAATATTTGAAAAGTAATTGATAAAAAGTAATTGAGATATGTCATGTATATGTACCAACTCCTTCCCCAAGAACGCAATTATTATGCACAAAAAACATGTACTAATAAACATACAAATGAATATCATGTACAAAATCCCTGTGATGAATGTGATCATTATATATATCTAAAACATACCAATAAAATGTATTAATAAAAATATATAAATAAAAAAGAAAGATTCTACTTCCAGACTTCTTTATATTCAAGATGGCTTTAGCTCCTCCCCAGGTCTCCAGCCCTCCAGGCTGCCACAAGACTTTCTTAATATTAAGTGAGCGAGTTCTTTAAAACCTCTCTGTCTTGGTCTTTGTCTTTGCCTTGACCTGTCTCTTGTTTCTGTGTCTCTCTCTTTCTCTATCTCTGTTTTAAAAAGTAGGTATTTGAGACATAGATAGACCTTTTGATTCTGTATCCTAAATGCCTCTGACCTCTGACTAAAATAGACAAGAAACAGACCAGCTCTAGGAAGACTTCTTGAGCCAGAAAATAAAAAACATTCCCACCTTTTTGACATATGACTGAATGATAAAGATATAGTTTACCAATATAATATTCATCATTACTGTTTAAGAAAATATTAATATTTTATGTGTGTGTTTGTATGTGTGCTTGTGTTGGTGTTACATTTTGTTAACTTTATTTTCGAAACCACTGTAACAATTATGTTTTAAAAACAAAAATTCTAGACCCTTCATGATGCACTTTCTGTAGGCCCGAGAAACCAATCTCTTCCCAGACAATCTGCTTAAGGATTAGAGGATTAGTCAGTCCTTATTAATCAACTCTTCAGTTTTAAATTCACTCAAAACTGGCTTTATCGGAAGAGAGGTGGATTTTTTAAATCTCCTTAAAAAATTAAGTAAGACGGCGTTTGCAACATGAAGCTGGATTTTGCTTTGTGTTCATAGCATTACTATTTGTGATTGCATCTTTAAAACTGAAATCGCTATTTGGCACAAATATTAATATAAATGTGATCTGATTTTTAAAGGTTGATCATATTTTAACATTCTATGACTTTTTTGGTTTGTGACTTATATTACTTCAATAAATTATTTCTAAGGAAAGGTTATTGCATTTTTACACTTCCACTATTTCCTTCAGTAATAGTATAAGTTTATTATTCATTTTCTAAAGAACACACCAAGAAGTCGTTTTCCTTTCAGAGAGGATGAATCACCACTGAAATATATCACTGACAGTTGGTGGCAAATGCCTTGCTTTCTATTCCGTGTTTGTAATCCAATATTTGCAAACAGGAGCAATTTTTTAGTCCCTCTCTGATGACTTAAAATATATTATCACATGTTAAATCAGTCAAACCTTGGGGCAGACGTCTCATATGTGTCCTTTACACAGGTCAAATGGCAAACGAGAACACTGTGGCACATTGAAGTCATATCATTTGTCTGTACTTCTCTGACCATGGGAAGGTATTTGCTACTTTAGGAACAGGCATTCACAGGATACTGAAGAATAAATTACACAAGAATCAGAAGGACTTCAGAGAAACAATGTCATTATTTTCTCTCAAAAAATATTTTTTTTTTACAACAAAAAGTGTAACTACTGCTACTGGTGGTGTCAGTCACCAAAAAGATAGAAAATAATTGATAGAGCAATAGTCTGGGTGTTGACAACCTTTGTGGTGGACTTACCATTTTAATTACATCGTTGACTTTGATTTATAGGTTCTGGAAAAACTTTGCAATTAAGTGCTACAGCACACAACCCATAATGAAAATATTTCCTAAGGCACCCACCTCCTGTCTCACTGTAGTGGAAGAATGAGTGAATTGTGCATGGTGGTTGGGGAGGGTTCTGCTTTGGAATTTTGCAGTCGTAGTCTTCCTGGGTCCATAGACGACAAAGAACAGCAAGCCAGAGAAAACATGTATAAATCTTTCCTAATCAGATACTTCAAATTCCAATGATAACATCCTCTTTATTGCCTATGAAACACATTCACTGGAGACAGAGAAAGATGTAAAACTATTTCCTCTGACATTCACAGAATACTTGTTAAATAGCACTTAAAACCAACTGTTCAAGGGAAGTGCAATAAATTAATTGTATAAGTGGAGGCTAAATATGCTAAGGAAGGTACTCGGTCATCTCTAAACTCAATAGATCTGACTAGATTAAGAATGGCAAAGAAAAATAAGATTAGTTTCAAAAATCCCCTGCCAAGTCTGTGTAAGATATTTTGGTCAGTGATTTCATTTTCAGGAAAAAAATCTCAAGGTTATATATTGTGTTTATTATATAAATAAAAATGGTGAGTCAAGGAGAGTTTGGCTATAATCAAAATATATACCCAGAATTCAAATTCATTACTGTTTTACCCAATATTCATGGTTATTTCCACTGCACAATAAGTCCCTTCTATATAATCAACTAATCATAAAAGTAGAAAGTTTGTACTTTCCTGTAAAATGTACAGACATTATTACATATTATAAGTAAAAACTAAAGGAACTAAAACATCCAATGTTCAGTGTTTTTCTGTTGAACTTGTACCATAGTATCATTTTAAACTAGTGTCACAACAAGATTTCTACTTATCCCTAATATTCCTAGTTCTTCTCTTCCTGAAAGCACGTAAGAAAACTAGATGTCGATAAAATTTTTAAAGTAGATATAATTAAATATCTAATCACATCAATGAAATATGCGAGAAGAGGTAGCTGCCACTTCCAGGCCTAAGCATTTAATTGCTAATGCTTTTTTTTCAGCTTCGTATTTCCACATGATGGTGAACAGTAAAGACATACTCATGAGACTGCACCATAAAATAGATCGACAGCAACTCTATTTGTGGAGAAAGACCCACGCCAACTTGTGCTGGATAAGTAGGAAGGAGATAAGAATAAACCTGAATTGTATTACACTATGAAGATGTTTGTAATTTAGTTCCTGTAGTATAAACTGTCCTCTTTTGTCTGATTACATTTCTTGATATTCCTTCCTCACAAAGTGAAGTAGCACATTAATCATTATTGCATTTCAACTTCCTTACGACCTATTTTTATCATCTCATTTTGAAGAAGAAAGTGCTTGGGTTCGTGGTAGTAAAGAATGTATTCTGTGCTTCGTGGCAGTCACCTGTAGTCTTGACATGAATGCAGACACTAACTTTCAACCCAGATTTTCACTCTCTTGTCTCTGGCCAGTCCTACTTCTCAGTGCCAAATCTAATAAATGTGTTTTGGATCTAAATGAACTCTTTTACTAGGCTTTTCAGCTGCATTTGAGGTTTTTGATGTTGTCTTCCTCAAACTTCTCAATTCTCTTGACTTTGTGACACCACTTTTTATTCACTCTTCTATCTTCCTTTGCTTCTTTCCTATACTTGGACTACTTCCATCTGTCTCTTAAATAGTCATATTTCTTATGTGTTCTTGGGTAATCTCTTTCCTTTTCCTAACCTCTCCAAGTGGGTGATCTCATACACTATCATAGTTATAATTCTGAATTTTAATGCTAATGAGTTTCTAATTTATAGACAGGGCCCAAGAATCTCATTGTGAAATTTGAAGCTCCATAATCTACGCCACAGAGGCATCTCCTTGTGAACATCTTGCGCTGATATTTAAAGCTCTTTCTATAGGATTTTCTCTTTTGGCAATCATCTTATCAAATGGCCCTTCACGCTACAAATAAGAGGCATTTAGCTCACATAAATTGACTTTTAGTTCAGTTGTATTTTTTCAGTAATACATCCCAGTTAAATGATAGTTTTGAGAGACAACATAATTCATTGTGAATAGCAGAGCTTTGGAATAATATGTGAGTTTAACTCCCTTTTCTACATCTTACTTGCTATAAATATTAATTCATTATCTAGGCTCTAGGAAACTCTTCTATAAAATATTGTTACTAATAATGGTATGTAAGTCATAAAGTCTTTGCATAAATTGAGTAAACTAATATAAAGCGTTTAATGTTTTTTCCTTACAATGAATATATGGTACCTTCTGTTACAATAATTTCTTCTTTGAGAGTAATAGTTTTTTATTTGATTTTTAAAAAGAGGCAAATAAATATGTAGAATAAAATCAGGAATTGTATTTATTATCTCTTTGAATAAGTGGGCAAACAAGACTGGTAAGAAGGAACTCTTTCAGAGCAACAACCCTTTCATGGGTTGGGAAATCTGGCTCTGAAACCATTATATCACATGTCTGAGGACACTTAGAGAACAGCACGACCCTATCTATTTCACCCAGTTGGTCTCCCATGGATATTCTCTCCAGCCCCAAGTGACATCCTGTGAAAGTTGAGCTTATCTGTGAGGTGTAAAATTGCTTTTATTCATAAAACAGAATAATAATGTGATTCTGTCTAAGCAGGTTTGTTTATTCCTAAGAATTCATAATGTGCTTTCATGAAAGCCAAACCCTATACCTTCTGCAATCCCAATAAAATACTTCTCAGCATTAGGTAAATTCAAGGTATCAGATCCTTCTATATATTTTATAAGTTTTCAAAATGTTGATGCAATATGGGTAGAAAAAAGTGATCCAGAATTTTTATGTCTTCAATGTCAAACATAAGAGTATTAATTTCAAAATTTATTTCAGTGGTACTCCATAGGACTTCAAGGAGTTCTAAGGTTAAAGATACAGTGAAATGAAACTTACATGGAATTCTGCAAGTCTTCAAAGAAGCACTGACTTTGAGTCCGATAATATGGAACATGTTTTGAGTTCATACTCCATGTCTCTTCTATGTGTTTATGTGCATCAACTATCCTTATAAAAATATAGACTATAAAAATCACTGCAATTACTTAACACAATAGCATAAAAAATTAGAGGCAAAGCTAGCATAAATAAGTTGTTCCCGAGTCTCACAGCCAATAAAAGACTCAGTATTTGAGCGTGGACAATCTAGCTTTGGAGCCAGCAATATGTGAGTGGAAAGTCACTCTTTAAAAGGGGTTATGAATTCATAAAGAAGAAAAGGCAGAAGGAATGAAAGCATTTTAAGGCAAAGGAACAGCATGTACTACAATGAAGAGGCTTGGATATAAGGAGGGATTGTTTCCAAATCATTCTTCCTATTGCACTATGAGTTAATTTGGCACTTGGAATTTTGACAGGTACTTTCAGAAAGCAATTAAGTACACTGAAATTTTCACTTATTTGAAAGTATCCTGTGGTTCTCAAAAGGTATCATAATTGCTAAAACTCTTGGATTATGAATGTGCATTTTAGTGGTTTAAAATGTATTTTTAGAACCCAGTATGGCATCACATCTTTCAGAGGACCGATTCCAAGAACTAACCCTTTAAACCAATGGAAAGCTGATTACTAAAACACATATGTCTATATTCATACATATAGTCAAGCAATGAGCATTGATTATGTGCAAAATGTTATTTTAACCGAGTGGGTTATCTTATGAACAATGGAATAATCAAACACAATGTATATATCATCCTAGTTACTTTTCTCATTGCTGGGAAAAAAAAAATATGTGACACCCAAAGTTAAAGGGGGAAAGGATAATTTAGCTCCCAGTATGTAGAAGCTTCAGTTCATAATTGGCTGACCCAAGGCAGGGTAGCAGTCAGAGGGCATCACAGAGGAGAAACTGCTCATGGTAGGCAGAAGACAGAAAGGCAAACAAAAGGGACATTAGCTGCTCCTTTCTGACCCTTGTATCTTACCCAGGCTGCCAGGATTAGGGCGGGGCCAAAAAAAAATCAGTGGACTGATTTAGTAATCACACACCCTTAATCCCAGCATCACACATTCCAGATTCAGCTACCTCTGAAAGAGTCTGACCTATCACCTCATGAGGCTTTGGGGGGACATCTAGATATAAACTGTAACATATATATATTCATTGTTTCAACACATAACATTACTTACCATATATTTATATATCAATATGAAGCATTATCTGAATATGCACAGTATACACAAACTATTTGTATGTTATATAAATAATTCTTTGTTATCACTATGGTAAAACTGTTATTCAAATACACATGCTTACGTACAGAATTTGCTACATAAGTACTGTAAAAAATGAGAAAAAAATAATTATTTCCTAGAGGTATGCCATTATCTACTAGTAAAATGGATATAAAAATACATGATTAACAAATGGTGAGAACATATAGATAAAAGGGATTAAAAAGAATCATTATTTTATGTATCTTATCCTTATTTCATGGATTAAAAATCTTTGTGCAGCTGTACCTTCCTATGTGACTAAAAGGAAATATTTTCTCTCCCTCCTTAATTTATACATGTTCTTGGTTTAGTTTTATCATCAAAAGAACATGGTAGTTCTGGGTCTTCACAGTACTCTTATACTTCTTACTCATAAAGACTTCATTGTGATTAAATACCTGAAAAAGAATGGGAAACCGGGACATAATCCATACTCATAAATCATCTACTGTGTGCTAGACAGTACTAGACACTTTGTGTATGCCACTTGGTTAAATCAAGTGTGTGATTTGATGGACATATTTTAATCTCTGCACTGAGTGTGGTAAGTAGAATCATGTCTTTCTTCCAAAGACAACCACCCCCTACTGCAAAGAACCTGTGAATATATTATCTCACATGGCAGAAGTGACTGTTCAGATTAAGATTATTATCCATGATGTGGTAACAATCCTGAATGGAATCTCTAATTACAAGAGTGAGTGGACTCATCAATTTACATGCATCCTTAAAAGGAGAGAACATTTCCCAGTCATGAGCAGAGAAAGATCTTGCCATATAACTATTAAAAAAAAAAAATGGTCAGAGAAATTCTGTGTCCTTGACATTGAATACAGATCAGCAGAATGTGTTTCCCAGAGTTTGTGCCGGGAATTTAATCCGCAAGGCAACAGTGTTGAGAAGTGGGCCAAATCAGGGCTCTGCACATGTTATTAGAGGAATGGCTTAATGCAACTTGTGAAAGTGCATTTTCTTATAAAATGAGAAAATGACGAGTTCTCCTCCCTCCCCGCCATCTCCTTTCTGCCTTCTGCCATGTGTGACCCAACAAGAAGGTCCCTGCCAGGTGTAGTACCTTAATCATGGACTTTCCAACTTCCTGAACCACGAACCAAATAAATGCTTGTTCTTTAGAAATGACTTTATCTCAGATATACTGTTATAGTTTTGGGTTAGAGAAGCACCAAATGGGCAAAAACAAGAGATGTCGACCAAGGAATAGAGTTACCCTTTAGAAGACAGAATGGGCAAGGAAACTGCTTCTTTTCTAGAGCCCCTGAAACAAAACAATAAATAACAGAGCTTGGTTAATAACTTATTTTATCCCAACCAGATGTGTGTCTAGCTTCTGCTCTCAAGAACTGTAATTTAATAAGCCTTTGGGTTTGCTTGTTTCAAATGTCTAAGTTAATGGAAATTTGTTGCAGCAGCAATACAAAACTCATCTACTAGGGTGGAGACAGAAGGTCTGAGAAGAGGATATACACACATACGAACATCCTAGACACAGACTTATGAAAGTTGGAGTGTAGGCCCTATAATTTCTCTATCACACTAAACTGTGTTGGATGACTATATTTCTTCTAGCAGCCTCTCTTTTGTGGATCAAGGACAGATTTTATAGCAGTAGACATCATAATTTCCAGAGCTGACATAAAAATACCTTTTCAGAGTAAAGATATAATATTATGACATGAGATTTTATGGAAGGCGAGTAGAGGAAACATCATTTTGAAGAGTATACCTGTTTCTTCTGTGAACTTGTAGTGGATTCTATTGTCCCTTATGCTTGGCAATGACAGTTAAATTAGTACGTGATTGTTAAATACGAATTTGCTGTTTAGTGTTAAGGGGCATCGTGCCAGTGGAATGAACTTTGATACTGCCACAGGTCAGTAATTTTATTCTATAGTGTGCTTCATATACAATTATTTCTCTGTCTAAAAAAGGAAGAGCAACATTTACCATTTTAAAGTGTGAGGACCTAGTAACAAATTTTAAACACAATGAATTTTAATAAATCAAACTAAGTTCACAAGCTTGGCTGAAACATATCATTGCTTTTGTGTTAGAATTCTTATTCTGTTTAAAATTTTCCTGTTTTGTGGTTTCTCTGACATTGTGTGCCAGTGCCACCTCAACCATTTTATGTCATTAGTTTCAAATACTACTACTATATGCATTAACAAAATGTTCTCATGTGTTTTTAAATTTTATCTCACTTGAGGTGGGCAATAAATAATATGCTATTGAAAATACATTTCCTGTGATACTCCCGTCTATGTGCATAGTTGTGAGCACTTACCCTCTTCCCCCCTTTACTGTACACATAGTATATTTCAGCTACACAGTAGAGTATGTACTGCATACTACAGAGAGATTTAAATCAGTAGTAATTTTTTAAACATGTTATCTTGGAAAGGAATCAGAAGACTCTACACATCCAAGGTAATATAAGTAAATATAGCAGGATGCGACGTTACAGTACAGGCCCATTGCTGGAGTTTCGCTTCTCATTTGACAACTCTATACAACATATATCCGTGCAAGTTCTATATTCTGAGATTTGAGGGAGAGTGTAAATACAGGTATTTCAGGAAATAATCCTAGAAATAAGATGCGAGGAATTAGAAAGGATAAATGAGAGAAGAAACACAGCTAAACTAAGGGTATAGAATCAAAAAAGCCATCATTATGGATACTTGGGTTTCATGTATCTGAATCCATCTAGAGATCTAGAGTTGTGCATCCTTGAACAAAAAATGGGAACATTGATTCATTTAACTCTTCTACCTTACTGGTCAGGAACTGACGATGAGTTGTCAATTCCCTTGCTCTTCCAATTTGCACTATGCAAGAGTAGCAACCACCTGACACACAGCACCACAACATCAGAGGAACCTTGAGGTCAGCAGAGGAAACAGCTCAGCTGAGACGGCTGCTCTACACGTGTACCTGAGAAACTGGTTGTTGTAGCAAAAGGTTGGTGTAGGAGGCGAGAAGTGAGAAACAGCAGAAACTTGTGCATCTAGAGAGACTATCTCATATGTTAACATTCAGAAGCAAACTCAATCTTTTCCAAAAAAAATTGTCAACATTTTAAAGTATGTATCCCTGCATATGTGCTTGCAAACACAAATAATTACTGTGAATGATTTCTGTGGTTTTAATCAAAGGAGAGCAATTATTTTAGACGATATGTTAGCTTATATTATCCAATTAAGTCAGCCTATTTAGGGCCATAATAACACAATAAAAGAAAGAAAAAAAAAAAACTATGCAAGTAAATTAGTTGTATTATAAGGGTCTTGATCAGGGCCAAAATTCACATTTTCCTGTGGTAGGAGTCTGTAAAGGGCCAAAGTGCAAATACTGCAGGCTTTACAGACTGTAAAATCTTTGTAACAACTCTTTAGCCCTCCCACGGTAAGACAAAAAGCTGCCATAGAAAAATACAAACACACAAATGTTACTATGTTCTAGTAAAGCTTTATTTACAAAAGCAGACAGTAATCTGTTGACCTCCACTTTAAATAATAGAAGAAAGCATTTCATGCAATATGAGAATTCCAAAAAATATACAACTTAGAAATATTAATCAGATAATAAGGTTTGAAAATGGAGAACAGAAATTTTCAGACATCTGAGAACAGTGTATTATAGCTCATAAAATAAACACAGAAAAAGTGAGAGATCACTTATTGAATGTGTGAGAAAAAGCATTTGGATTGGAATCAGGAAATCTGGTTTCTAGCCCTTCCTTTCCTACTTCATTGCTGTGATCTTGGGCAAAACTCTCAAATTGTCTGTGTTTACATGTCATAATTTGTAAAATGGAGACAAGATCAGAAAATTTAGAGAATTATTGCAAAGGTTAAACACACCCATGTGAAAATGTGTCAGCTTCAATCCTCCTATAAAATACACATTCAGTAAATCGCAGTTTAATCTCACCCAGAAAGTGTGATTGTTCCAGTCTTCCTTGTACCTGAAACTGATCATTGAGCCCACATGATCTACACCAATCTCCAGCAGCTCGGGCATTTTGTCTAAAATCACACATCTTTTGTATGAGAGTAAGTCAAATAACTGCTCACAATAGAGGCAGGATCCTAATAAAGGCTCACAAAAGAAAATCTGTGCAGGGATTTAAGTACATTAATGTGGAATCATGGAGTTCTGTGGTTCTGAATCACATTAATACTTGCTTTTAGAAACATTGATTACAATACCAAACTTTCTAACGACTGACAACAGTTGATTTGATGAAGGAGAAGTTACCTTAAGAGCTTTCAAGGCAGAAATCCTAGCAAGCAATTCGTTTCAACCAGTAAGAGCAATGCATTTCCCCGTCTCAAAGATCATTGCCTAATGGATCCGCTTCTGCGAGACAGGTAACTACATGATTCACTCGAAATGGATTCACATCCTGGAAAAAAGCCCTTCCAGGAATGCATCACTAAAAGACGTGGGGCACTATCCATTTGTTCAATAAAGTCAGCTTAGTGGGTTAGGCATGACTTCTCTTAGAATGGGCTTTGCTTCACTATCATGGAGTGGGAATTCACAGTTGCAACATTCACTTACCAAAGATCAATAAGCTTCGTTCTAAAAAGGCTTCCATCGTCAGCAGGAAGGAGGATTCCCCTGCATTTGCTGTCTTTCTGGGCTGCTGTTTTGGAATGCCCACTGTTTCAGGGAACGGGGTAGGCCCCTGTCAGAAGTGAATGCAATTCAGCGTGATATCATTCTTCTCACACCACTTCACTGAGAATGTATCTCTAAAGTCCTTAAAGGGTTACTGAGTGCCTCTTAGTATGCTGCCGATGTGATACCTTACAGGGGATAGAGAAACGAGGATCGGAGAGAAGGAGAAGCTAGTTCTTAATATATGTCAGTAAAATATTTCGGTAAAAGCTTCTGGGCAGTTTTATCATAATTACACTATTCAGTTATTCAAGTAATTTTCTTGTGGCTGCCTGATGATAAATTTTCATTCATTAATTCAACTAACATTCACTGCTACTTACTCTGTCTCAGGTCTTAGACTAAGAATTAATGTGATAAATAAAATGTCATCTGTACTTGTAAGAAACTCATTTCCAGTTGAGAGAAATATATAAAAAGAAAATATAGGATATAAAGATGGTTATTTAATGGAAGTATTTTCTTGCTATGTATGGGACCATCTATATAAATATTTCTCACCAAACAGATACTAATTAAAAGGAACATGATAGTTACAACAAAAGTTGAAAATTTAAATTCAGAGTTTATCTACACCACCTGATAATTACCTACTTCTACAGATTTATTCAGATTGTTTCCTGGCTTTTCTGCTGGCCAATTCTTCGCACAACATTTACCAGCAACTAAGATTATCTGAACCTCATTGCTTGAAATCTGGGATTAAATTATACATGATTTAAAAAAAATTAATCGGTATTATTACATGAAAAATTTTAAGTATGAACATCTGGCTTTATGTGTGCATTTCTCTGGGGGAAATAATAATAACCCATTATTTTCCAGGACATTCACACCAGGAATTCCCGAAATGCTTCTACCTACACTAAAACCACCAATATAAGTCAGAAGGTCAGCCCAAAGTAGATGCATTAAAGACGGTAAAAACCAGTAGCAGGTGGCAGTTACTACAGTTCAGCTGTCAGTTAACAAGGATCTGATATAAAACATCTTACTGGAGGCAGACAGCATGTAAAAGGTGGTTTTGAAAATACACTCTCTAGAGTGAGTGGGTCATATTGGGGGATAACAATTTGTTAGAACTACTCGCAGATTCAAAGGTCAGAGGGCTTTTGATCTGAAGATTTTTTTTGAAAAATTTCGGAGTAGGTATAATAATCAGCACCATTGGCATGAGTGGACTATGCTGAGAAAAGTGTGTGAGAATGTGACAGATGCAATCTGGAAATTATATTCCTTAACCGATATTTGCTTATTCATTTAATACATGTTGACTGCCCTATTTTAGGTCCGAGACTGATTGAGTTCAGTCTTGCAATAACATAGAGAGAAAAGACAGACACCCAGCGAGAGGAGAGAGAGAGAGAGAGAGAGAGAGAGAGAGACAGAGAGACAGAGAGAGAGAAACAGAGAGAGCGAGACGGAGAGAGAGATGGAGAGAGAGGGAGGGAGAAAGCTTAAAATATTTTGAAACTAGGAACAATATAATAATATTCAAATTTAATTATTAATTAGTCAGTTTGTTAAAAACAAGAAACACATTTCATTTTGTTTAGCACATTGTCAGGCAAATCAGGTGTAGCAGTGAAGAACAACATCATGTACATTTAGCTCTCTGCCTGTTGGCACCTCCCCGTTTTTCTCTGTGCTATCATATGACATGTCCAATTTATAATTTCTGGCACATGCAGCTTGCAGAGAATGGCAACCGTACTCTGACAAATGTTATAATAATTAGAAAAACAAAACTGACTGCATAACAAAATTACAAGAGAAACACAACAGTCTGTACTACTTTCCTCAGTGGTGGCGTTACACAGGGGAAATTCATGTATTCAAGTTAAAATTATTTTATCCTGCCATGTAATGCCTTCCTTGAGACACGAGCTAACCAAGTAGGAACAAACCGAGCATGATCCTGGGGGAGAGGCGATGTCCTGAGGGAAGATAATGTACTCCAGTGTGTACCGACGGCGCAGCAAATGCGGTTGTGTTCTATGACCCTAATAACACACGTTTACACACCATGATATCACTCACAGTGAAGATAAATCTACACAAGCTGCTTCTTTTCTACCAAACATGCCAACTTCGTCTTTTAATACCTCTACTTTTATTTCTGAAGATGTCTTGTTAAATGGAAGAAGAAAAATGAACAAATTTTTTTGGTTAACTGTTTTGCCAGA